>ONZH01027566.1:0-92392 GCA_900303285.1 Rhinella marina
GTGGTTTATCTGGATGATATCCTGATATTTTCTTCTGATCTTGATTCACATAGTAAACATCTTCGTCTGGTGTTGTCCCGTCTGCGTAATTACTCTCTGTTTGCTAAACTAGAAAAATGCATTTTTTGTGTACAAAAAGTTTCATTCCTGGGTTATGTGGTCACTCCTTCCGAGGTTCAGATGGATCCGTGTAATGTTCAGGCAATCGTGGATTGGGTTCGGCCCACGGATTTAAAATCCCTTTCAACGTTTTCTTGGTTTTGCCAATTATTACAGGAATTTTATCAAGCACTTTTCCGTAATTGCCAAGCCACTCACGGATCTTACCCGCAAGGGGGCTGATCCCAGTAACTGGTCTCCTGCTGCGTACTCTGCGTTTGAGGAACTCAAGAAAGCGTTCTCCTCTGCGCCTGTATTAATTCAACCTGATCTCTCTCAGCCATTTATTGTTGAGGTAGATGCTTCCGAGGTTGGTGTAGGGGCAGTTTTATCTCAAGGGTCAGCTGCTCTCACTAACCTCAGACCATGTGCATTCTTTTCCAAGAAATTCTCGTCTTGTGAAAGGAATTATGATATTGGGAATCGCGAGCTCCTTGCCATCAAATGGGCGTTCGAAAGTGTGGCGCCATTTCCTGGAAGGAGCTCTTCACCCAGTGACAGTGATCACAGATCACAAAAATCTTGTGTACTTGGAGAATGCAAAACGTCTCAAAGCCCGTCAAGCTAGATGGGCGTTGTTTTTCTCTCGTTTTAATTTTGTGGTCACTTTCCGACCTGGTACCAAGAATGTCAGGGCTGACGCCTTGTCTCGGAGTTTTGGTGTCCCTGAGGGTCCTGAGTCGGAACCCGGTAACATCTTACCTGCTGGTATTGTTTTGGCAGCCATCTCCTCTCACCTCTCAGATCAAATTCGCTCCAAACAAAATTCTGCCCCAAGAGACCTTCCGGAAGGCAAAATGTTTGTTCCCTTGTCCCTTCGATTGAGAGTGTTAGAGGAGACACACTGTTCCGTACTAGCAGGTCATCCAGGTGTTCGGGGAACACTAGATCTATTGAAAAGAAACTACTGGTGGCCACATATGAATACTGACGTTCATGCATTTGTTTTAGCTTGTCAGGTCTGTGCGCGAGGAAAGGTCCCCAGGAGACGTCCTGAGGGACCTCTTCTCCCGCTCCCAGTGCCAGACAGGCCTTGGTCTAACGTGTCTATGGATTTTGTTACCGATCTGCCACTCTCTCAAGGGTTCTCTGTTATATGGGTGGTGGTGGATCGTTTCTCTAAGATGGGCCATTTTGTTCCGCTAAAGAAGCTGCCTTCAGCAGAGGAATTGGCAGATCTATTTATTCAACATATTGTGCGTCTCCACGGTATTCCTGATGAGGTTGTGTCTGACAGGGGGGTACAATTTGTGGCTAAGTTTTGGCGAGCTTTCTGTTCTAAGCTTGAGGTAAAATTGTCCTTTTCCTTGGCCTTCCATCCCGAAACTAATGGGCAGACGGAGAGGATGAATCAAGAGCTCATCCAGTACCTTCGTCTTTTTGTTTCTGACTGTCAACATCTGTGGGTCTCATATCTTCCGTTAGCAGAGTTTGCCATCAACAATCACACTAGTTCATCCACACTCACATCTCCTTTCTTCTGTAATTATGGATTCCATCCCAGGTTTTCCTTCTCGTCATCGTCAGTTTCGGATACCCCTCGTGCTGAGTCCATAACTAACCAACTGTGCACAGTGTGGTCGCAAGTTCAGCAGAACTTGAAAAGAGCACAAAGTTTAATGGTCCATTCATCCAGAAGTAGGCATACTGTTTCAGAAACTTTTGTTGTGGGTGACAAGGTCCTATTGTCTACTAAGAACCTTAAGTTGAAAGTTCCGTCTCTGAAATTGGCTCCTAGGTTCATTGGTCCGTTTACCGTAACTCACGTTATTAATCCTGTATCGTTCAAGGTGGCGTTGCCCTCTGACTGGCGGGTTCACAATACGTTTCACAAGAGTCTGTTGAAACGCTTTGTGGATCCTGTGGTACCCCTCCCTGACCCTCCCTCGCCATCAGTGGTGGAGGGTGATCTCGAGTATGAGGTAGAGAGGATTGTCGATTCCAGACTGGTCAGGAACTCTCTTCAATACCTCATTCATTGGAAGGGTTTCGGTCCTGAGGATAGATCCTGGGTCCCTGCTAGGGATGTTCATGCTCCACGATTGGTTAAATCTTTTCATCGGGACTATCCGTCTAAACCATCTTTAGGGTCTAAGGGTCCGGAGGCCCCTCGTGGAGGGGGGGTACTGTCAGGTCTGGTCATCGGAGAACATAGGTTCTATGTTTTGCTTGGTATTCTGAGTTTTTGTGTGTTTCTGTTTAGTGCCTACGCCTTGCCTTGAACCATGTTCACACTGTGGGTTGTTTTAGAGCCAACGCCCAGCTTCATGTTTGGTTTGTCTACTCAGGGTTAATACTCAGGTGCTGGGCTGAGTGGCTTCTCTGAATCTGGTCCATTCAGAACCTGGGGGTGGGATATCTTCCTGCTTATATACCTATCTTTCTCTCTGCTCCTTGCTGGTTCTTGCAATTCCTTGCTATTCCTGCTTGTGTTGTATTGTGTATCCTGACTGCTGATTTGACCCTTGGCTTGTATCTGACTACTCTACCGTCTTCCGATTTTGTACTGGCGTTATCTCTGGTTTCTGACACAGCTAGCTGACGATTCTTCTGTGTTTTGTTCGTCTCTGTTTGTCTTCCCTTTTCCCTGCACCTAGTCAAGAGTAATTGCAGTCCTCGTGGTTGTCGCCGTATTGCCTGGATACGGAGGCAATTAGGCAGGGACAGGGGTTGGGGTGAGCTCAGGGATCACATCTCCCTTTCTGTGTACCCCAACCTTGACACTTTCCTTTTACTTTGTATGGTCTTTCTATGATTATTCAACCTGGTTTTAATATAACAGGTGGTCTGCTCTACATACATTTGACACTGTACCACATAAAAGGTTAGTATATAAAATGAGAATGCTTGGACTGGGAGAAAACATCTGTATGTGGGTAAGTAACTGTCTCAGTGATAGAAAACAGAGGGTGGTTATTAACGGCACATACTCAGATTGGGTCACCATCACTAGTGGGGTACCACAGGGGTCAGTATTGATCCCTATTCTCTTCAATATATTTATTAAGGTGGACCTGTCATCACTCCTGACCTGCCTATTTTAATAGCTACATTCATTCCCCATGTACTAACAATTCTGGAGCATCTATTCTTATGGCTCTATGTTGTGCCATTCCTTTATTATTTCTACTAGAAGTTATGAATAAATTGTTAGCAGTCTGCAGTAAGGGTACAGAGGGGAGGTAACCAGTTGGGGGTGTGTCTCTGCACAGTCTGAAAATGGCAGCACTGATTGGATAGAGTGAGTCTGTGCAGGTACACTCCCCTCTGTACCCTTGCTCCAGACTGCTAGCAATTCATTCATAGCTTCTAGTGCAAATAATAAAGGCATGCCACAACATAGAGCCATAAGAATAGATGTTCCAGAATTGTTATTACATGGGGAATGTATGAAGCTATTAAACACACATGCCAGGAGTGGTGGAAGGTCCTCTTTAATGATCTTGTATGAGGCTTGCACAGTAAAATATCAATTTTTGCAGATGACACTAAACTGTGTAAAGTAATTAACACAGAAGAGGACAGTACACTGCTACAGATGGATCTGGATAGACTGGAGGCTTGGGCAGAGAAGTGGCAGATGAGGTTTAACACTGACAAATGTAAGGTTATGCATATGGGAAGGAATAATGCAAGTCACCAGTACATACTAAATGGTAAAACACTGGGTAACACTGACATGAAAAAGGACTTAGGAATTTTAGTGAACAGCAAACTAAGCTGTAGAAACCAGTGTCAGACAGCTGCTGCCAAGGCCAATAAGATAATGGGTTGCATCTAAAGAGGCATAGATGCACGTGATGAGAACATAGTCCTGCCACTTTACAAATCACTAGACCACACATGGAGTACTGTGTACAGTTCTGGGCTCCTGTGAACAAGGCAGACATAGCAGAGCTGCAGAGGGTTCAGAGGAGGGCAACTAAAGTAATAACTGGAATGGGTGGACTATAGTACCCTGAAAAATTATCAAAATTAGGGTTATTCACTTTAGAAAAAAGACGACTGAGGGGAGATCTAATAACTATGTATAAATATATCAGGGGGCAGTACAGAGATCTCTCCCATCATCTATTTATCCCCCGGACTGTGACTATGACGAGGGGACATCCTCTGCGCCTGGAGGAAAGAAGGTTTGTACACAAACATAGAAGAGGATTCTTTACGGTAAGAGCAGTGAGACTATGGAACTCTCTGCCTGAGGAGGTGGTGATGGTAAATTCACTAAAAGAGTTCAAAAGGGGCCTGGATGTATTTCTGGAGTGTAATAATATTACAGGTTATATGTCAGGATTCGGGGGCGCTGTGGCCCTCCAGCGGATGTTGGGCGGGTGCGGGCGTTTCCGTGTCCTGACGCTATGCGGCGCTCATCCCGAGTGCAAGCCAGAAAATCCTCTTGTAACACTTAGGTTCCTATAGGGTTAAAGGTTTGGCTAGTTTTGCTAGTTTTACTGGCAGGCATCCCTGCCAGTAATTTTGGTCCATTCAAGGGTGTGGCTTGGATCCCTGCTCCTATCACGCCTTGGGGCTGGGACTCTAGCCACTATTTAGTTTCACACTCGCCATTCATCTATGCCTGCTAAAGAGCCTTGTGCCTAAGCTAGCTACTCTGTGTTTATCCGGTATTCCAGTGACTCTGTACCTTTTTCCCTAGTTTCTGTTACTGTTACCTACCTTTTGTGTTATCCTCTGTTTATTCCTTGCTTGGTTCCGTTACCTTTTACCCCTTCAGTTCCTGACCTGTTTAGGGTTATTCATGCTTGTGTTTTGTTTTGGTTGTTTGTCTCGTGTTCCACTTTCTTCAGTGTAATTGCAGTCTTCGGTTGGGGCCGGCCTGTTAAGGAGCCGGGTTCCCCCAAAAGGCAGGGACAGTGGTTTGGGAGGAGTGTCAGGGCCTCACTTTGTCTGTGTCATTTGTGTCCCCCTGACCTACTCCTCACATTATAGCTACTAGAGATGGGTCGTTGACCCAGGGAGTTAATCTGATTGCCTGATTGGAGTCGGGAAGGAATTTTATTTCCCCTAAAGTGAGGAATATTGGCTTCTACGTCACAAGGGTTTTTTGCCTTCCTCTGGATTAACTTGTAGGATAACAGGCCGAACTGGATGGACAGATGTCTTTTTTCATCCTTATAAACTATGTTACTATACAATAGCTTGCAGGGGCACTGTGCCACCCATGATGAATCACATGTTAAATAGTGGTTAATATAAAATCTCTCATGTGTCTCAGGATGCACAAAAGAAGACCCCTTCTGCATTAGTTTGCAATTAATGCACCCTAAGCATGGGAAACATCCAATGCATCTAGGTTTTAGAAATGTCTGTGCCACGGGTTCCTGTCTAGGTTCTTCAGCCTTTACCATTCTGTTGCGAATACGCCTAGATCTTTTATATGACATTGATGGGGTATCTTTAAATGCTGCTATCTGTGGGTAGCTGTTCCTCAATATTCCCCAGTACATATAATTTTTTCAATGGATGTCTCAATTCATTAAAGATAGAAACAAATGGTATTCTATCACTTTTTGCTTAGTTTTTGAATGTGGTCCTGAGGATTTGTTTAGCATTGTTCAGATGTCTCTGAAGCAGATTTTTTGGGTAACCCCTAGAAATAAATGAACGGCCCATATTCTCTAACGCTGTATCTACATTCTTCTCTACGTCCACAATTCTTCTTACTGTTAACATTTGGTTATATGGCAAAGAGATGACCATCCTCCTCGGGTGCTAACTTCTAAAATGTAGCAAAGTATTTTTATCAGTTTTCCTTATATTTAAATCAGTATGTAAATTATCATCCTTGATATATGTGTATGTGTACATTCAATAGAGGCAGTTAAAGGGGTTATCCTATGAGTAATGTAAAAAATAAAAATAAGACATCAAATAGTACATGACAACCTCTTTCTATCAAAGCTAGAACCAGCCCTGTACCTGATATGGATCTCCCCATTCATTGTTCTGCTAGATTTATATCAAGCTGAAAGCTCAAGGGGAGTGTCTTTTCTGCTGCAGTTAAGGGGGCGTATCTCAGCTCTCCCTATCACAGCTCAGGAGGAAGTTGAAGGATGAAACTGAGCATGTGTGGCCTCCTCAGTGAGCAGGACAAAGAAGTAACAAAAAAAACAGCAGGTGGCGCTATACAGATACATTTTATTGAATAACTTAGTGGCTAGGGTAAATTTTTAATTATATGCAATTACAAAAGTATTCAGATCCAGGTGCTAGCTTGTACACTGTAGAATATTTTTTGTGGGACAACTCCTTTAAGGTGAATTTAACATGGTCATCAATGGAGTTATGATAGTGATGAAACAACGCCAAGGATTCCAATGTCCCCTCCTCACCACGTCATATGTTGATAGAGGGGAAATACATAAATGTAAAGCTATTCTAATGTACATACATAAATATTTGCATAGGTGGACGCGACATTAGAACTCTTTGTCACGCCGACCTGCTGTTAGTCAAACTCAGCTACAGTTACAAATTCAGCTATTTGTTGTTGTTTTGTTTTTTTTGGGGGGGGGGCTTGTTAAAATGTACCATGAAATTCATGCGTTTTTTTGGGTTCCGTTTTTAGTCACACAATGTTTTTTCATACTTTTTATATTGAAAACTCTGTTGGGAAATGCCTGAAAAACATCAGAATACTTTATTAAAAACTGCTACAAAAACACCGGGTGTATGGGATATTTAATTACCTATTAGCCAACTTGTAACTGCAAAGTTATTTGCACACAAAAAAAAAAACGCTGCATTTTTTTTAAAACAAAAGGGTGAAACTACGGTAAATGTGGTGTGGATGAACATAGTAACATTGAGAGTCCTCAGTCATTGATACCTTTTAATGAATAACTGAATAGATGATAACAAAAAGCAAGCTTTTGAGGTCTCTTCATTATGGCCGATGAGACCTACGGTAGTCTGGAAAGCTTGTTTTTTTCTTATCTATTCAGTTACATTGTAAAAGGTATCAATGACTGAGGACTCTCAATTATTATCTTCTCTATCTACTGGCTAAGGCCTCTTTCACACTAGCGGCAGTCCGGATCCGGCAGGTGAAGCTCCGGACTGCCGCAGGGACATGTGTGGGGCCGGAACCGCGTTCCGGCCCCACACATGTCACACAGTACCATATACAGACATACATACACACACACACACATACACACAAACACATACATACTTACATACTCCAGGCAGGCAGGCCGGCCACACGTCTTCACGCCCAGGAGGCGCGCAGCTATGACGATTCCCCACAGCGCCCTCTGCTGGGCGCTGTAGGGAATCGGCATAGCGGCGCGCCTCCTGGGCATGAAGACATGCGGCCGGCCAGCCTGCCTGCCTGGAGTATGTGTTTGTGTGTATGTGTGTGTATGTATGTATGTCTGTCTGTCAGTATGTATGTGGTGACAGATCCGTCCTGAACTCCATTGAAAGTCAATGGAGGTCGGATCCGTTTACCATTGTGGTCACACCAAACGGATCCATCCCCATTGACTTGCATTGGGGTCATTCCGGATCCGTCTTGGTGCGGATGCCTGGACCGAGAGAAAAACCGCTAAAATTCTACGTCTCCTGAATTCTGACTTGCTGCCCGAAATTCTACGTCTCCTGAATTCTGACTTGCTGCTGAGTTCTTTCAAGCTCCACAATGCCACCACTTTGGTCCTAAGCCTTCCATAATACATATGGAAATGCAAAATAGACCCTAAAGTGGTCCAGGGTATATTAATTGAGAGAAAAGAGAAGAATAGCAAGGATTACGGTGAGTGTGGTTACATGTATTATGGAAGGAAAGACAAGAATAGCTGAAAGCTCTAAAACCCTGTTTGTGACCTAATTTAAAACATAACTTTTATTTATATTATTAAGTGGAGAAAATGGGTGGCCCAAAAAAGGATTAAAATGACATATCATCTCAGTTCTTATATCGCTACCTCAATAGAATGCAATGCTATGCCGTGGGTTTATCAAAGGGACTATATATCGTGGATATATGATCTTCGTACAACCAGGGTAGCCTGTGTCAGTGATGGTCACTTTGTAGGCACTGAACTAAAGCTTGGCTATCTTAAATTAAAGTCGCCCCCACTGTAGGAGAAACATTGTATCTGCACTTAGCTATAAATAAACAGCTATAAGGTCCACCAGTATTTGTATTTGTATCTAGTAGACAGTAGCTATTTCATTCAGCTACACTGTCATGCAGAACTGTGAACCTGTGTCACAGCAGATACCAAGCCCGTCCATGATTAACCCTACATTTTTTCAACAAGACAGGAGAACATGTAGCAATATATCAAGACAGTGTGTCGGCAGTAAGCACTGCCTGTTATTGCAGACCAAGAGATATAAAGTAAAACCGGAGAAAGTGTAGCTCCCTCAACATGTTTCAGTGTGTAACCGGCATCATCAGAGGTCTGGAGCTAGAAGCACAGTCTTTACTACTAGCTCAAAGCCCCGGATGACGCCCGTTCCATGCCAAAGCATGTTGGGTCTACACTAACAGGCAGTACATACTGCAGACACACTGTCTTGAATTTGATATATTGCTACAGATTCTCCTGCCTTGTTGAAAAAATGTAGGGCTAATTAGGGACCGGCTTGGTATCTGATGTGACACAGGTTCACAGTTCCGCATGACATTGTAGCTGAATGAAATAGCTGCTGTCTGCTCGATACAAATACAAGTTTTCTGGTGGATCTGATAGCTGTTTATTTTTTGCTGTGTAGATACATTGTTTCAACATACTGGCAAAACTGTTAATGATATGTCGAAACTTGCTCTTAGGTAGAGAGTCTGATTGTACACTAGAAAGCACAATGATACCATTAATTTCAGTCCTGTGTCCACTAGTAATTTAAAGACTTATACTAATATTATTCCAGTCTGAGACTACTATTGCAATCCCTCCTACAGTGGGGTGACTTTAATTTAAGATAGCCAAGCTTCAATTCAGGGCCTTCAAAGTGACCATCACTGACACAGGCTACCCTGGACGTATGAGGATCATATATCCATTATATATACGTACTCAGTCCCTTTGGTAAAAGCCATTGTGTACTATTGAGATAGCGATATGAGAACTATTATGATACATCATTTTAATCCAATTTTTGGGTCACACATTTTCTCCTCTTAATAATATATATATATATATATATATATATATATATATAGAGAGAGAGAGAGAGAGAGAGAGAGATATAGAGAGAGAGAGAGAACGAGAACTAGGAGGTGCTGGTTCATTCTTTGTTTTAGTTTAGTTTTCTTCCATAATGCATGTAACCACACTCACCGTAATCCTTGCAGAAGAAGCAACATGTCTCTCTAATCTCTAGAAATCACATTGTTTAGGAAAATCTTATTTTGTTACATCCTTCAGCTGTTCTTGAATGATCTCAACATGGCTTTTTGTGTGGGTAGACTCCATATAAAATCTGGCTTTTCATGTATATCAATTACTTTTCTCCTGTATTCTTTATACTCCCTAATACTACAAGGTCAAATGCATTAACTTGAAAAGGAATCCTTTGCTTCTTATGTTTTGTCTTCTCTGACGCTTCCATCTCTGACAGTGAAAACACCTGCTTATTACTTTAGTGATATTGTTATGATGTGGTTTTTATACTCTGAAATCCAGTATAGTGTATGAGTTTAACATGATTTTAATGAATGTTTCCACATTTTGGTGGCGATGCCACTAGATTAACTCAGAAGTAAAATGTAATCCAGTTTATTCACTAAGTAGACATATGCACCCAGATCTTCTTACTGAGGTTTGTCATGTCACTTTTATTATTTGGGTCTCACTAGATGCATCTAACGTTGGAAAGCTTCTAAGCATTAGACTGCCCTTCTTTGAAGAGCCCCCTCTTCTCTCACATAGGGGGCCTATTATGTACCATACACTGTTTCTGTTGGCTTGTATTTCAGACGTTCCCCAGGTGTTGTGGTTTTCTCCAAGATGGATTCATTGCTTTGTGCTACATATTAAAGCATACATCTATTTTTAAAAGATAAATGATTATAGTGTAGGACTTTTCAGTATAACTGTATTTCTATATCATCATCAACACCATCAACTAAATCTCTGATATTTAGATATTGATGGCCTATCCTCACCAGCTCATCTCCTATTGAATGGGAGTCAAGCTGCAGTACGCTGGCGCTGGAAACTACACAGTGGGCAGAACTTTGTGCTTCAGTTCGATACAGCTGGTTGGTGAGGATGCCAGGTTCCAGACCGCCAAAGATCTGATATTGATGATCTATCCAGATGATAGGTCAACAGTATTTAGGCCACTGCCTTCAGTGTGGGGCCAAGCACTATATGATTCTATGGCTTTGGCTTCCGTATTGAAGCCAATAACCTAGGGGCAGAGCTGGAGGCAACACTGAGGTAAAGCAGCAGTCACAGTAACCCAAAATTATGACATAATCTCCATGCAGCTGAAAGTCACCAGCACAGCCCTAGCCATCATGCAGGCTCAATGTATCCCTATGGATGCAGCTATCACAATAATTCTGCCTGTGATTAATTCTTGTGATGCACACTTAAAATGGTATTTAAAAAAAGTTGCATTTGTTTGTATAACTGCAAATTATTACAATTTTCAAATATACATGTATTTAAAATTTTGCTTACATACCTTTCTTATATCAGGTTGTTGACACCTAGAAATTTTAGTAAACAGCAAACTAAGCTGCAGAAACCAGTGTCAGACAGCTGCTGCCAAGGCCAATAAGATAATGGTTTGCATCAAAAGGGGCATAGATCATAGAGAACATAGTCCTGCCACTTTACAAATCACTAGTCAGACCACACATGGAGTACTGTGTACAGTTCTGGACTCCTGTGAACAAGGCAGACATAGTAGAGCTGGAGAGGGTTCAGAGGAGGGCAACTAAAGTAATAACTGGAATGGGTGGACTACAGTACCCAGAAAGATTATCAAAATTAGGGTTATTTACTTTAGAAAAAAGACGACTGAGGGGAGATCTAATAACCATGTATAAATACAGTGCCTTGCGAAAGTATTCGGCCCCCTGGAACTTTTCAACCTTTTGCCACATTTCAGGCTTCAAACAAAAAGATATAACATTTTAAATTTTGGTGAAGAATCAACAACAAGTGGGTCACAATTGTGAAGTGGAACGAAATTTATTGGATCATTTAAACTTTTTTTGTAATAATAAAACTGAAAAGTTGGGCATGCAAAATTATTAGACCTTAGGCCATAGACCTTAGACCTTACAGGGAAATTTCCCGGTGGGCCGATGCCCAGGGGGCTGCATGAGCCCTCCTCACAGCCGGCCAGTGGAAGTTTTTGGAGATGTATTTGGTATTGCTGGCAGTATTTTGTGATGGACTGTGGTATTTGGCTCTGTTGGGGTGGTATAATGTGCCCCAATATAGTATTGCTGACCCTGCCTTCCATCAATTTGGACCCAACTACAAAATGGGGCCACTTTTAGTATTTTTTCCAGGGCCACTTTAAGTTCCCAGTCCGTCCCTGCACAGAGAGCATCATGAAGACCAAGGAACACACCAGGCAGGTCTGTGATACTGTTGTGGAGAAATTTAAAGCCGGATTTGGATACCAAAAGATTTCCCAAGCTTTAAACATCCCAAGGAGCACTGTGCAAGCGATCATATTGAAATGGAAGGAGTATCAGACCACAGCAAATCTACCAAGACCCGGCCGTCCCTCTAAACTTTCATCTCAAACAAGGAGAAGACTGATCAGAGATGCAGCCAAGAGGCCCATGATCACTCTGGATGAACTGCAGAGATCTACAGCTGAGGTGGGAGAGTCTGTCCATAGGACAACAATCAGTCGAACACTTCACAAATCTGGCCTTTATGGAAGAGTGGCAAGAAGAAAGCCATTTCTCAAAGATATCCATAAAAAGTCTCGTTTACAGTTTGCCACAAGCCACCTGATGATGAAACCAAAATCAAACTTTTTGGAAACAATGCAAAACTATATGTTTGGCGTAAAAGCAACACAGCTCATCACCCTGAACACACCATCCCCACTGTCAAACATGGTGGTGGCAGCATGATGGTTTGGGCCTTCTTTTCATCAGCAGGGACAGGAAATTCTGGATGAAAACCTGTTGGAGTCTGCAAAAGACCTGAGACTAGGACGGAGATTTATCTTCCAACAAGACAATGATCCCAAACATAAAGCAAAATCTACAATGGAATGGTTCAAAAATAAACGTATCCAGGTCTTAGAATGGCCAAGTCAAAGTCCAGACCTGAATCCAATTGAGAATATGTGGAAAGAGCTGAAAACTGCTGTTCACAAACACTCTCCATCCAACCTCAAAGAGCTCGAGCTGTTTTGCAAGGAAGAATGGGCAAGAATTTCAGTCTCTAGATGTGCAAAACTGATAGAGACATACCCCAAGTGACTTGCAGCTGTAATCGCAGCAAAAGGTGGCGCAACAAAGTATTAATGCAAGAGGGCCGAATAATTTTGCACGCCCCACTTTTCAGTTTTATTATTACAAAAAAATTTAAATGATCCAATAAATTTTGTTCCACTTCACAATTGTGACCCACTTGTTGTTGATTCTACACCAAAAATTTAAAATGTTATATCTTTTGGTTTGAAGCCTGAAATGTGGCAAAAGGTTGAAAAGTTACGGTAAGAGCAATGAGACTATAAAACTCTCTGCCTGAGGAGGTGGTGATGGTAAGTTCACTAAAAGAGTTCAAGAGGGGCCTGGATGTATTTCTGGAGGGTAATAATATTACAGGTTATAGCTACTAGAGATTGGGTCGTTAATCCAGGGAGTTATTCTGATCGCCTGATTGGAGTCGGGAAGGAATTTTGTTCCCCTAAAGTGGGGAAAATTGACTTCTACCTCACAGGGGTTTTTTGCCTTCCTCTGGATCAACTTGTAGGATAACAGGCCGAACTGGATGGACAGATGTCTTTTATTAGCCTTATAAACTATGTTACTATGCTACTATGTATGTTACACCTATCTGCACAGTAGAATGGTATAGGCCATGGCTTAACCGAAACATGGCTCTGTTATGTCACAACCCACTGACATTCAGTAAGAAACGGTGTTACATGACATATATGTGCTGTATAAGTACTGGGTCAGCACAATTCCATGGGATAACTACATAGGACTGATGGTAGAAACCAGTGGCGTAGCTATAGGAGTCGCAGCGGTCGCAGTTGCGACCGGGCCCCTAAGCCCGAGGGCCCCCCTTTGCCACTTGCAGGGCCGCACCGCCAATTAGGCAAGGTGCAGCGCGCCCTGCGCACAGTTAGGGGGCAGCGGCGGCGGCATGGCAGAGGGAGATGAGCACTTCCATTGTGGAAGCGCTCATCTCCATAGTCATCTGTATCGCCGTCCTCGGGACAGCGATACAGATGCCTGTGCTGCGGGGCAGGGGAGAGAGAGGCGTCTCCCCTGCCCCTTCCTCTGATAGGCTGCAGGCCTAGTGCCTGTAGCCTATCAGAGGCCAGCTCAGGCAGCGCGATGACGTCATCGCGCTGCCTGAGCCGTACTTCGCGGGGACACAGGCCGGAAGAGGCCTGCATCGCATCGCTGCTAGCTGATTGCAGGTAAGTAAAGTGTTTTTTTTTTTTTTAATTTGGAACAATCACAGACCCAAGCTCTATTGGGGCACTGGGGGCATTTGTTTACTGGCATGAGGCATTTCTTACTGGCACATGGGGGCACTGGGGGCATTCTTACTGGCACATGGGGTCACTGCGGGGCATTTCTTACTGGCACATGGGGCACTGGGGGGCATTTCTTACTGGCACAGGGCACTGGGGCGGAATTTCTTACTGGCACATGGGGGCACTGGGGCATTTTTGTAATCTGGCAATAAATCAGTAAATGAAAGCAATGAGCGGCATTCACCGTAAAAAAAGTTGACTGGCTTACATGTCCGGCCTACATACAAGTATGGGGCGGGGCAAACACCTCCTGCATGCTGCAAGCGAGGCCGTTTCGCGCACACTGCGCTTCGTCAGGCTCTACTCACATCAGCTGTGACCCTCACCTTTTTAAAACCCACTCTAAACGCCCTCACATGGCAGGCAAAGGGAGATTCATTATACATGCATTTAAACAATACAAAAAAACACACATTATTTATAAAAACACGCTCAAATCGTTTTTATCATTGAGCCTATCCTAAAGCTTCTGATTTCATAATCCACCTAGATTCTTTTCTAAGCAAAAATCTGTGTCTGTCACCCCCATGAGGTGTGCACACAGTTCTAGTCCGATAAATTTCAAAACTCTGGGTTGCTATCTGGTCTAGCCTGACATGTTCAATTCAAACGCGGACATCCTTTTCTGTGGTATTGATGAAAAATGTTCTCTGACTTTCATGAAGGGGCAATAGTTTACAATATAAAACCTACCGCAAGTACAATAACCATATATATGACATATTTGGTTTTACATGTGATCAGCTCCCTGATCCTATGTTCTAACCCACCTACTTTAACATATTTTAATTGGCCGTTGTACTTGCAGTGTGAACAGTGACCACATCTATAGTTACCTCTAGGCAGTGCATCTAGCCATGGGAAGTTTTTACTGGGGGGTCACTGTTCACTGTATGGGATTTCTGGGCACCTGGCCCTGGGGCATTTGGGGCTTTATTATCGGGTGACACCTGGTATGTTTTGGGACGGCCACATTCGCCATAGGGGGCATTTCATGTGTTTTTGGACTGTACTGGGCGGCATTAGGGGGGCATTGGGCATGCAGCAAAGGGTGGCACTGCCACCTATAGGGGATCCATAAGGAAAAGGAATGTCCGCGTTTGATTGAACATGTCAGGCTAGACCATGATAGCAACCAGAAAGTTTTGAAATTTATCTGCTGCACAACCTCATGGGGTGACAGACACAGATTTTTGCTTAGAAAAGAATCTAGGTGGATTATGAAATCAGAAGCTTTAGGAGCATTAGGGCTCAATGATAAAAACGATTTGAGCGTGTTTTTATAAATAATGTGTGTTTTTTTGTATTGTTTAAATGCTCCCTTTGATTACACTGCTGCGCATGTGAGGGGCGTTTAGATTGGGTTTAAAAAGGTGAGAGGTCACAGCTGATGTGATGTGCAGAGCCTGACGAAGCGCAGTGTGCGCGAAACGGCCGTCGCTTGCACATGCAGGAGGTGTTGCCATCCGCCCCATACTTGTATGTATTTGCCGGACATGAAAAAGCCTTCAACTTTTTACGGTGAGTGCCGCTCTTTCTTCATTTACTGAATTTATTGGATTGCAAAAGGACTTGCTGTTTGAGAGCTGAGCACCACCGTTGTGGAGATCGACACCCGGTATTCAGGTGGATCCTGCTGTAGGGTTGAGGAGTAGTGCCATCCCGTTCTTATTACTTCATATGTGACTGGGGGCATTTTGTACTGGCACATGGGGGCACTGGGGGCATTTCTTACTGGCACATGGGGGCACTGGAGCATTTTTTACTGGCACATGGGGCACTGGGGGCTTTCTTACTGGCACATGGGGGCACTGGGGGCATTTTACTGGCACTGGGACTGGGGGGCATTCTTACTGGCACATGGGGACTGGGGGCATTTTTTTACTGGTACTGGGGGGCATTTCTTACTGGCACATGGGGACACTGGGTGCCAGATTAAGAACTGGGGGCACTACAGGGGATCTATAAAGACTGTTGGCACTACAGGGGGCTGTTTAAGGACTGTTAGCACTATAGGGGACACTGTAAGGACTGTGGGCACTACAGGGGGACACTGTAAGGACTGTTGGCCCTACATGGGGGCATTATAAGGACTGTTAACACTACAGGGCACAGTGTAAGGACTGTGTGCACTACAGGGGGCACTGTAAGGATTGTGGGCACTACAAGGAGCATGATAAGGACTGCTAACACTACAGGGGGCATTTTAAGGACAGGGGACACTACGAGGGAGCACTATATAGACTGGGGACCCTACAAGGGAACACTCTAAGGATTGTTGGCACTACAGGGGGCACTTTAAGGACTGTTAGCAATACAGGGGACACTATAAGGAATGTGAGCACTACAGTGGTTCACTATAAGGACTGTTGACACTACAGGGGTAATTTAAGGAATATTGGCACTACAGGGGGCACTATAAGGACTGTTGACACTACAGGGGGCAGTTTAATGACTGTTGGCAGCGGGGCACCATAAGGATTTTGGGCACCACAGGGGGTACTATCAGGTTAAAGGGCACTATAAGGTCTGGGAGCACTATGGGGGTAGTTTATGGATAGGAGGCACTACAGGGGCATTCTAAGGAATGTGGGCACTAAGAGGGGATACTATAGGGTTTAGGGCACCAGAAGGTCTTCAGGCACTACAGAGGGCAGGTTAAGGAATTGTAGGCACTATAGGGAGGCATTGTGAGGTCTTGAGGCACAGTAAGATCTGGGGCACTACAGAGGGGGACTGTGAGGACTTGGGGCGCCATATGAGCGTTTTAACTACTGAAGGCAATATAGGGGACATTTAAATTACTGGGGTAGTATGAGGGGCATTATAACTAGTGAGTTCACTATAGGGAACACTATAGTATTGAGTGAATCGAGTGATCATAGTTCCGAAGTTGATTCAGTCAAAACACTTAGATTTTAATGTGGTATCTCTCTCTCTCTCCCTCTCTCTGTATGTATATGTATGTATATATATATATATATATATATATATATATATATCCAACAAGACACCAACACCAAAAAGTCACCAATTCTTTTTCATCAGCTCTTTTGCATATATCTGCCTTTTATATGTTGTTTTCCTGTGTCTGCAATTAAGTCATGATTCTTATTCCTTTCCTTTTTTAAAGATTACTGCTTAGCATGGCACTTGAATGGAGCTGTCTTTAGAGAGCTGCGCATAATCAGTTAGTTATGCCTATGAAGCATTGCTGACGCCCTTCACAATGTGCCAGAACAACATCAGTCAAAAGCCACTGCGAAATGTTTAGGAAATAAAGGCTTTGCAGGTCTATCTCGCATTCACTGAGAATAAAATGGCCACCAAGAGGCCTTTGGAAGACGAGCTGCCTCTTTGCTATTGTGGCTCTTTAGAACTTCCACAGAAGGGAGGCTCTGAGCTCCGTCTCATTGTAACTAGCAGCATGTCCCCAATGCAGACTAGGTCACTGTTCAGACCAGCACCAAGCCTTATTGTGCTGTAAGCGGAGAACGCGTTCTCTTGTTGATGTGAAAGGTCATTCTCCCACAGAGACTCCATACCTGAGCTTTTGTTAACAGGCGTCAAAAGACCCACAAAATTAAATTTATTTTCGAATTGCAGCTGAAATCTGTTTGGGGCGTATCAAGGAATCTTTAACCTGTAAAATTCCATTAAACTTTTGTTCTTTGAATATTGATGCAGGAGATATCTGAAACTGCTGGGAAAAAAGATCTTTCCTATCCTTACTGTTTATAATGTGTTAATGTGTAATGACTGTGTCATTTTAGTAGTAAAGAATGTGCACATTTAGGTGGAATTAATACAAAAGTTATGTTCATGAGACTTTTCTTCAAAATAAGACAATATCTATAAAATCCACACTCAACACTTCTATATAAAATCCACACACAATACTTCTATATACAATCCACACACAGCACTTATATATACAACCCACATACAACACTTCTATATACAATCCACACACAACACTTCTACATGAAATCCACACACAACACTTCTATATAACATCCACACACAACACTTCTATATACAATACACATACACCACTTCTATATAGAACCCACACACAGCACTTCTATATACCATCCCACACACAAAACTTCTATATAAGGCCCCATTCACACGACTGTATGTACATTTCCGCATTTTATCCGCATTTTTGCGGATAAGATGCAGAACCATACGGTCCCATTTATTTTTCCATAGGAGAAAAAAATGCGGAATGCACACCGTGTGCATTCCGCATCCGTATATTACGGAAGTTCTCCCGCAAAAAAAATGAAACATGTCCTATATTTGGCCGCAAAATCACGTCCGTAGCCCCATTAAAGTCAATGGGTCCGCAAAAATGCGGAACACTACGGAAGACTTTCCGTATGTCTTCCGTTCCATTTTTATACGGATCGCGGAATACATACGGTCGTGTGAATGGGGCCTAAAATACATACAAAATACTTCTGTATACAATCCACACACAACACTTCTATATAAAATCCACACACAACACTTCTATATAAAATCCACACACAACACTTCTATATAAAACCCACACACAACACTTCTATATACAATCCACACACAACACTTCTATATACAATCCATATACAACACTTCTATATACAATCCACACACAACACTTCTATATAAAATCCACACACAACACTTCTATATACAATCCACACACAACACTTCTATATACAATTCACACACAATACTCCTATATACAATCCATATACAACACTTCTATATACAATCCACACACAAAACTTTGATATAAAATCCACACAAAACTATATACAATCTATTCCTATCATGGTGATTAATGGAATGCTCACAGGAATGCTCATTCCTGATGACTGGCCCACATAATCCGAACAGCCAAGGAATCGGCAAACTCCTGTTTGTCGGCTGATGGGCATCTTTTATCAGGATGAAAGACGTCCGATTATCAGCAGCACATCTCCCTGTGTAAAAAGGCAGACCGGTGCAAACGAGCATTGAGGGTTATGTTACTATCCATTGGCGCTCTCTCTGCCGGCATATCGGGCAATTTCATAAAGCCCTAACAATTTACATGAGGAGATTTACATTTGCATAGTTATACAATATACAAGTCACTGTATACATTGTATCTGGAATTATTGATAAGGTGTCCATGACCAGGCCTAATGCAGATGAATAACAACCGAACACTGTTTTGCATGGTCATCAATAGAGTGAATATTCCATCTAAAATATTCCAGATAAAAGCAGTCTCATGTACATACACATTCCATACATAGTTTTTTTTTTTTTTAATTTACCCAAAGTGTCTAATTTGTTTTCTGCAAATAAATTGCTGAAGATGAGCGAGAAGCATTTTCTTCCTCAATGAAAGGCATCCTCTGTGAGCAGTATACGTAGGGCTTCCTTGTACTGTTAGTGAATAGGTGTTTTGTATAGAGGAGGCCTGTGACTAAGAGGCGTAATCTAATAAAAGAAGCAGCATGGTGCAGGACTGCAGTGATCTCTCAGCATGAGAGAGATGGGAGGTTGGAGAGAGGTTACAGGTATCCTTTATCCAGCATGGCAGGAAAGCTCTAATGTCCTGCTGCTAGAAATTTGTCTGCAAATTTTCCTCATTGAGAAAAATGACTGGGCCGCTAAGAGATGGGTTGATATGATAACTTGATTAGTGCAAAGGACAGAATAGTTGGCGGAATAGTGCCAGCTCAAAGGACCCTGTGCTCCAAGTCCTTAACCTCTCCTCAGGAGACCACAGTTTATGTCTATTAATGTATTCACCCCCTGGAATTTTACAAATGGGTTGTCTCTTTAGAGAGCGCTAAGTGATATTAACAACTAACCTTAGCAAAGCTGGGGAGTATTGAAAGCTTACAGATATGTCTGTGTGGGCAGAATTATAAGAAATGGAGCACAATAATGATTATATATATACAGTGCCTTGCGAAAGTATTCGGCCCCCTGGAACCTTTTGCCACATTTCAGGCTTCAAACAAAACGATATAACATTTTAAATTTTTAGTGAAGAATCAACAACAAGTGGGTCACAATTGTGAAGTGGAACGAAATTTATTGGATCATTTAAACTTTTTTTGTAATAATAAAACTGAAAAGTTTGGCGTGCAAAATTATTCGGCCCATTTACTTTCAGTTCAGAAAACTCACTCCAGAAGTTCATTGAAGGATCTCTGAATGATCCAATGTTGTCCTAAATGACTGATGAAGATAAATAGAATCCACCTGTGTGTAATCAAGTCTCCGTATAAATGCACCTGCTCTGTATAGTCTCAGGGTTCTTTTTAAAGCACAGAGAGCATCATGAAGACCAAGGAACACACCAGGCAGGTCTGTGATACTGTTGTGGAGAAGTTTAAAGTTGGATTTGGATCCCAAAAGATTTCCCAAGCTTTAAACATCCCAAGCACTGTGCAAGCGATCATATTAAAATGGAAGGAGTATCAGACCACTGCAAATCTACCAAGACCCGGCCGTCCCTCTAAACTTTCATCTCAAACAAGGAGAAGACTGATCAGAGATGCAGCCAAGAGGCCCATGATCATTCTGGATGAACTGCAGAGATCTACAGCTGAGGTGGGAGAGTCTGTCCATAGGACAACATTCAGTCGAACACTTCACAAATCTGGCCTTTATGGAAGAGTGGCAAGAAGAAAGCCATTTCTCAAAGATATCCATAAAAAGTCTCGTTTACAGTTTGCCACAAGCCACCTGGGAGACAAACCAAACATGTGGAAGAAGGTGCTCTGGTCAGATGAAACCAAAATCAAACTTTTTGGAAACAATGCAAAACTATATGTTTGGCGTAAAAGCAACACAGCTCATCACCCTGAACACACCATCCCCACTGTCAAACATGGTGGTGGCAGCATGATGGTTTGGGCCTGCTTTTCATCAGCAGGAACAGGGAAGATGGTTAAAATTGATGGGAAGATGGATGGAGCCAAATACAGGACCATTCTGGATGAAAACCTGTTGGAGTCTGCAAAAGACCTGAGACTAGGACGGAGATTTATCTTCCAACAAGACAATGATTCCAAACATAAAGCAAAATCTACAATGGAATGGTTCAAAAATAAACATATCCAGGTCTTAGAATGGCCAAGTCAAAATCCAGACCTGAATCCAATTGAGAATATGTAGAAAGAGCTGAAAACTGCTGTTCACAAATGCTCTCCATCCAACCTCAAAGAGCTCGAGCTGTTTTGCAAGGAAGAATGGGCAAGAATTTCAGTCTCTAGATGTGAAAAACTGATAGAGACATACCCCAAGTGACTTGCACCTCTAATCGCAGCAAAAGGTGGCGCAACAAAGTATTAATGCAACGGGGCCAAATAATTTTGCACGTCCCACTTTTCAGTTTTATTATTACAAAATTTTTTTTAAATGATCCAATAAATTTCGTTCCACTTCACAATTGTGACCCACTTGTTGTTGATTCTTCACCAAAAATTTAAAATGCTATATCTTTTTGTTTGAAGCCTGAAATGTGGCAAAAGGTTGAAAAGTTCCAGGGGGCCGAATACTTTCACAATGCACTATATATATATATATATATATATATATATATATATATCCAGTTGTAATTACAGTGCATGAAAAAAGTATTCATACCCCTTGAACTTTTCCACATTTTTTCACGTTACAAATGTAAATGTATTTTATTAGTATAGACCAGCACTAGAACTAAGCTCATTACATATATACAGCACCAAAAGAAAGGCCATTACATGAATACAGCACCAGAACCAAGCCCATTACATAAATATAGCACCAGAACCAAGCTCATTAAAAACTCATTACATGAATACAGCACCAAAACAAAGGCAATTACATGAATACAGCACCAGAACTGATCTCATTACATAAATACAGCACAAGAACAAAGCACATTATATAAATGCAGCACCAGAACAAAGGTCATTACAAAAATGCAGCACCACATCCAAGCTTATTACATAAATATAGCACCAGAACCAATCTCATTAAATACTCATTACATGAATACAGCACCAAAACAAAGGCCATTACATGAATACAGCACCAGAACCAATCTCATTACATAAATACAGCACAAGAACCAAGCTTATTACATAAATATAGCACCAGAACCAAGCTCATTAAAAGCTCATTACATAAATGCAACACCAGAACCAAGCTCATTACATGAATACAGAAACAGAACCAAGCCCATTACATAAATACAGCATCAGAACCAAGCGTGTCACATATATACAGCATCATTTCAAAAACAAATCAGTACAGATACTATTTGCCTAATCAAGTTATCCCTTGCCATCTAAGATTCAACAGTGTGAAACTACAGTTCCCAGTATGGCCTGAAGAGTTGTAAAGGTATCCTGGGAGGTGTATCACAAAAAAGAATTCTACCAACCACCATTGCTCTGAAGACTGTATGGGAGGCTACAACTCTGATCAGATACAGTCTCCTTCTGGTTCAGACCATGACGATGATTTCTCAAGACCACAAATTCTTTCTGCAGTTTGTGTCCCCATACTGTGCATTTTCTCTGTGCCCATATACTGTGCCTCTTCTCCCCCATACTGTGCCTCATGCTTTGTGCCCCCATAGTGTACCTCTTCTCTGTGCCCCTATACTGTGCCATGTCTCCATGCCCCCATACTGTGCCTCATCCTTTGTGTCCCCATAATGTTCCTGTGCCTCTTATCTGTGCCCATATATTGTGCCTCTTTTCCATGACCCCATACTGTGCCTCATGCTCTGTGTCCACATACTGTGCCTCTTCTCTGTGTCCCCATACTTTGCCAATGTGCCTCTTCTCTGTGCCTCTATAATCTCCATACTCTCTCTAGCATTGAACCACTTTTTTGATACTATGGCTATGTTCACACATTTAGCATATGCCCTGGGAAAACTCCCAGTGCATATGCTAGACATAGCCATAGATCCCCATTTACGCAATGGAGGCCAAAGTTAATGCCCTTTCTGTCTCTGTAGGGTTTGCATACCCTTTTTTTTTACTGTATAGCAGACTGTGCTTTCCTATATGGCGGACCATCACAGAAAGAATATACCATGAGGTATAAATTTTTTTCTACACTTTAGCTGAGGGTACACAGTAACATACAGTATGTGAACAGAACCTAACAGACTATGCTTTAGTATATGTTGGGATAAAATCTGAAAGTTTGAAGTGTCCCTGTACTTTGGGAAAACTTTTGATATATCATAGTGACATATCCACAGTTTTGATCGGTGGGAGTCCGAGAGCTGAGACCCCTGTGAGTCGCTAGAATGAGGAGAGAGAAATGTTCAAATATTCTGCTCTTTCTCATTGCCGAGCTGGAATAGAGACAAGTTCCTAGACTTTCTATTAAGTCCATCTACTGCAGTGAGGAGAAAGAGTGTGCTATGTCTGTGCTTCTCTTACCTCGTTCTAGAAATCTGTGACATATCAAAAATTCTCTGAAAGTACAGTGCAACTTTAAAGGCTTTTCTGGGACTCCTATATCCCAAAGAAAGGTCATCAGTATCTGATCGGTATCGGTCCGACACCAGGTACACCCGCTCAACAGCTGTTTGAAGAGGCCACGGTGCTCTCGTGAGTGTTGCAGTCTCCTCACAACTAACTATTTTATTGTGGCAGTGCTTGTTATTGCAGCTTAAGCCCATTTACTTGAAAGGGACTGAGATGCAGATAGGCCATGTGACGGATAAACGTGATGTCCCTGGCTTAGGAAAAGGCCACAGCCTCTTCAAACAGTTGATCAGTGGGGGAATTTGGAATTGAACCGCCACATATTAGATACTAATGATGTAGCCTGAGGATTGGTCATCAGTATATGAATCCCAGAAAACCTCTTTTTAAAATGAGAAATCATTAATTCTGTTTCATTTAATGGGTTAAACCTCTTGTCTTTTAAGAAAAATAATTGATGTAAAATGTATTAGGACAAGTTTAGAATCAATACTATTATAGTTAAAATCTATAGTTTCTCTATATGATCGAGCAGGAGGATTTGTTTGAATGAGGCCTTCATATTTTGTTCATCTTTTTGTGAGACCATATGAAAGTAGGGCAAGTAAAAATATTGGCATGGTTCATGAATGATTTAGAAAGTTCCCTGAAGAGGACAGTCAATTAAGTTCACATTTCTATGTTGCTAAACAACAGGCAATCCTAGGTTCAGTAACGCTGAAAAGGAGAATAAGACTACCCCTTGAAATGGTCCTTTGAGAAGGTACAAAGAAGCACAAAACAAAAGGCGGTTCTGGTAGTGTTTTCTCTCTCCTTCTATTATCTCCACTTCAGCATCTAAGAGCCTTTAAGTAAGAAGAGAGGTTGTTAATATGGAAAGTGGGAGTATTCGTTGTTCCAAGCTAACAATGCTGCCTCATTTTGGTCAGCCTCATTACAGAATAATCTGAGATGCTTCAGAAACGTTCCCATTGATTATCATAAATAGCTGAAACATTCTTCCACAAACAAAGCAGGTTCCATCTGCCCATTCCATGTCTTCACCTTGACTTTAGACGGAAAGTCACTCCCCCTGCACAATAAGTCAACTTGGGTATAAAAACATCAGTATGCTTGTGCTTTCAGTGAAATATCAACATGAAGACCCCGATGTTCATTCATTGGTCCACACACGTCTTTTACTTCATTGAGTTCCATTCATTCCACTGCAATCTCTAAGTATGAAGGAATGCTTAAAATGTACAATTTCAATTTTAAGATCTCCAAAACTACACCTTGCAAATCTACAGATCCCACTAATTATGTTAGTTCTGCTTTCTAAACTTTAGAACATCAAGTGAGTTGTCCTAGAATTCACAAGCCATTAATCATGGACATCTGACAGACAGAAATACATCGTACTCCATCTGTCCATTTTAATTATTGGAGGCTAATTGTCCAAAGTTGAGTGATGGTGACACATTAGGTAGAGATATACTCTTACCCACTCATCCATGTGACAGTGGTAAACCCATTGAGAGGACATTACAGTATACAGATTCACAAATGACTGTAGGTGGTTTAGCACAAAATCTCACCGTGAGTCTGTCTTATGATGTGTTTAAGGGGGTTCTTAATATTTCTCACTATTATTTCTTGTCTTTCAGTAGTGATTTTTATCAACCAGCGTTATTAAATTAGCTCAGAATCTCATGACAGATATATCCCTAGGAATTATTTCCTTGTATAAGCAGGATTAGCATTGCTGTGAGCAGCTTAGAACCCCCACTACTCAGGAAACTTCTGTTGCCAATAGACTCTCAGAGCTCTCCTGTAATAATCAGGCAGAATCCTGATGAAGCCTTCTGTTCATGATCATGTTCTGATCATATAGAAAGGCTGGTCATTTACTGCTTCACAGTCTTCTCTATCTCTCCCTACAATCATCTCTAAACCAGTACAGAACAAGGTGAACCATCAGTGTTCTGTGTGGAAGAGGGGTATAATGAGGAGGTAATACAGCTGAACCCTGGCCACTATGACCAGGATCGGACATAACTCCAATCCCAGTCATTTAATCCCTCAATTGCAACTGTGACTTTTGAGCAGTAAAACAGATGGAATGGGCTCTCTCCATCCTCCAGTTGGACCTCTACTGAGAAAATACCAGAGGGGGTATCTAATTTTACACAGAATCGGGCTACAGGGGCATATTATGGCACACACGGAGTAAGATTTGTAGCAAAGGGGGGGGATTCAACAGCTAAATCAGCAACCAAAACTAGATTTTTAGCTTCAGACGAAGTACTGAAATTATGGTGGTAGTCGGGCATTTTTTAGGAAACAAATATTTTGTTATATTAACTAGAGATGAGCGAATCATTGAAAAAATTATTCGCCGAACATTCGCCGAACTTTTCCTAAAATTCGTGTATTCGACGAATAGATTTGTTGTATTTGCGTACAAAATATACGTTATTATGTGCTATTAGCGAACATTCGCTCACTAATAACGATCGTTCATTTACAAAATGTACGCAACTTCTTAGAAGACGTACGCGTACAAATAGCTTACGAATCTCAGCGCACTATTGTCTAAGCGATTACGTAATACGCAGGCACGTACGAGGAGAGGCCGCGGCGTGCACTCCTCAGAGGCAGAGCGAATATTCGAGACACATATATGGTAAATAGTGCAAATACATTATTAGAAGTATAATATAAACATTTTAAATATCACCTACCTAGTATGCTCACGGACATCTTTAAGTCTCTTTTCTTCTGACGCTTGTCATAGAACTGGAGCAGAGTCCCAAACTCAGTCGCAATTTGTAATCCACATAGGCAAAATTGTAATCCAAATGGGTAAAAAAATAGCAGCAAAGGTTCCCTTTAAAAAACCCTCTTTCGAGGGGCTCCCCAAATAACCTGAAAAGGGGGAAAAAAAGGGATGAGGCGCACGTATGCGCAACTTGGATAGAAAAACTTTTTTTTGATGGGGGGAGTCCTAACAATCCATGGCCATCTGGGTGAGGACAAACGCGGGGCAACAAAACTAAAAACAAGGGCCAACTAGTGCCCACCCTTCAGTATAAGTCCATGTTGTGGCTCCCATAAAAACTGCTGGAATTACTTAAAGGCCAGCAGGTCCTCCTCACTGCTGCTGGAGCTAAAGGACATGAGAGGGCGCTCCTGCCTCATCATGAAAGCGGCTCTGGCTGCGGCAGCAGACCCCCACCGACCTCTCAAGGATGGTCTTCTTGGTGACAGGGCTGTCACACTGGCAAAGGCAGTGGTAACTTTGGCCCTGCCCATCACTCTGTAGTGGCCAGATCCTCCTGCCGGCATACCAGTTGACAGAATCTCTGGCTGTAACGGTAATGGTAACGGTCTTCCACGAGTGGTGGACTGTGCGGCCTGCAACTGCCATGGGCATGGCAGTTGGTAGTGGTACTGTACCACAGTTGGATGGTACACGAAAGTGTTCGTGGTCATCTGTTCCACATGATCGGTGGTATCGGTGGCAGTGGCGGCAAATCAGGAATCAGGGGTTCCGGCTGATCCTGACCTTGGGATTTCTCTTCAAATCTCAAGGTCTCAAGGTCACAAGCCTCTTCTGCGGCCTGGGCCTCCTCACTCCAGTCTTCCTGGGGTGCTGCAGGAGTAGATTGCCGCTTTAAGATTTTCAAAGGGGCCTTGGAGGCTCTTCATGGGGGTATACTGCACGTAATCCCCTGCGTGGAGATTGTGGTGTACGGGCGGAAGATACAGCCGCTTAACCGAACGGCGGTTAACATGTAATTCCTCCGCCATCTCCTCATCGCCGATGAAACCGACTCCCCGCTCCACGTTGAACCAAATAACGGTTCCCCTTCAGCGCTCCAGCTTAGGGTCACTGGACCGTGGGTGCTCCAAAACTTGCACCACCCACTCCTCCACCAGCTTTTTATATTCCCAGAGGGTCTGGGCGTTCCGGGTGACAGCCTCAGGGACCATCAAATTCTGGCGTAAGGAGTAGTCCTTGCGCGGCGGAGCGGGAACTCCTGCCGCCTCTGCCTTGTCAGCCAGTGGAGTCACCACCTCAGCAGGCACCTCATCCGACTTCCTGTTGAGTTGTGAGAGATAGATCTCCGGTTCCTTCTCCTCATAGGGGTCGTCTGCCCACAACATGCTTCCCCAGTCAGGACCTCGCAGTCTCGCTGCCATCTTACTCTGCTGACTTGTTACGTCTTCCTCGCACGCAGGAGAAGTGGGCAGAACTACCAGGGAGGAGTCTGCATCGCTGAATAGAATTTGTACGCAACAGCGTGTAGAGTAACTACCAGGGAGGAGTCTGCGCAACAGCGTATAGAGTAACTAAATTATACGTAGAATAGCGTATAATTTAGCGTACAAACTATGTAGCGATGCGTACAAAAGCAAAGCGAATCACCTAATATTCGGATTCGCTTTGCAGCTGAAAAATCCCAAGATTCCATACGAATCAACGAATCGACGAATCGCTTCGCTCATCTCTAATATTAACCTGTTAAGAACCTGGCCTTGTTTGGTACTTAATGCTAGGCATAACTTAACATAACTTTATTTTTCCATCGATGTAGTCATATGAGGGCTGGAGTGATGATACTTTAAAGGGGTTCTCCCAGCATTTTTGAAGATAGGTCATTAGTATTAAAAGCCCAGAGAACCCCTTTAACTTTATTCTCCAGGTCAATAAGATAATCGAGATAGCAAACATATATGGATTTATTTTGTTTTACTATTTTTAAAACTTAAAAAAGTTTTTTAAAAAAATATTGCTTAATGCCACCTTAGGCCTCGTCCACATTTCCGTGTCAGTGACACGTACGTGAAAAGAAGTGTACGTGTTTCATTCGTTTTTACCATCCATTTGTCATCCGTAATTCACTCACGTTGCTCAGCTGAAAATTAATTTCCAATGAAGATCTATTAGTCTTCAGTGAAAAACAGACAAACACAACACGGATGTGTGTCAGTGATTTTCACAGACCCATAGACTTCAATGGGCATGCTTGGTCCGCATCATGGATCAAAGTAGTGCATGTCTCAGCGAATTTTTTTACTGACCCACAGTCAGTAAAAAAATCCTAAAATGTGAACAGACACATTTAAATCAATGGGTACGTGTGCTGTCCGTGGAAAATGCGGACGGCACACGTCAGTGAAAAACAGAAATGTGGACGAGGCCTTATTCTGACACCCATAATTTTTTTATTTTTTTGTTGACGGTGGTGTGTGAGGGCTCATTCTTTTGCTGTAAGCTATAGATTTCATTGGAAGTGTGTGGTCCGCACACGAAATGGCTGAGGGTGGATTTATTAGCAACCAGGTGCTAAGAGCTCTCTGTCTAGCCACTTAGATACTGTGGTCGATCCTGTCCATGGGATCTGAGGGGTTAAACTATCAGGATCAGGGTTATTACTGCAGGTGCCTGCAGTATAATGTAGACAACACCTGCATGTGATGTACGGGCACACACGGAGCTGAAGCCCACACCATTGCCATGATGTACTGTTATGACATGGAGTGGGAATGACCCTTCTGATGTAACTGTACATCACAGAGCGTTAAAAGGGTTTTCCAAGATCTTTATACTAATGACCAATCCTCTCCTCTGATAGGTCATTAGTATCTGATCGGTGGGGGTCCGACACCTGGGACCCCCATCAATCAGCTTTTTGAGAAGATACCAGCACTCGCAGTAGCGCCGAAGTCTTCTCTCACCTCACCAAGCACAGTGTCGTCCATTTGATGCGGCTGCCTGGGAACGCAGCTCAGCCCCATTCACTTCAAAGGGGTTTAGCTGCGCCTAGGTCATGTGACCAATGAATGTGATCAGGGGCAGATTGGGAACTAAATGTGGCCCAGGAAAAAAAACGTGAAGGTGGCCCCATGTTGTACATAAGTCCAGACTGACAAAGGGCGGGGCAGCGTAATTAGGCAGGGTCAACAGAAGAAGGCAATACCAGTAATACCACAGTGCAGAGCAGTATACTGTCCCAGCTGAACCAAATACCACAGTGCAGAGCAATATACCGCCCAATATACCGCCAGAGCAATATACCACAGTGCAGCACAAAATACTGCCACCTGCTGAACAGTCTTCAATTGTATCACTGTCCTGAGGACATAGATACAGTTCAATTCAGGAGGACACCTGCGGCTTCTGGCTGCGTGCGTAGGAGAGAATCAGATCATTTTGTACCTGGCTGATGGCCATGAGGAGGGCTTGGGTGGCCCTCCTAGGCATCAGCCCACCGGGAAATTTCCCTGTAGGGTCTATGTCCAGTCTGCTCCTGAACATGATGTCACATGGCCTAGGGAAATATGTGACAAGGCAGCGGCACTAGAGCTGGCGCCAGTGCCTTTTCAAACAGATGATCGGCAGAGGTCCAAGGTGTTGGATCTCCACCATTTAGATAGTGATTACCTATCCAGAGGATCTTAATGATGATGATATGCATCATGTTTAATGGTTACTCTGTGACTGATGCTTTAAAGGAGTTACCCAATCCTAAAAAAAGCTCCCCATATGCCGGGCCCTCACGCTGAATATACTTAGCCAGCTCCCTGTTCCCTGCACCGCTTGGGGAGCCAGGTAAGTATATTATTGAGGGGGGCCTGGCATATAGGGGGACATTGTATAGGATTGAATAACCCCTTTAAATACTGCAGTGTTCTTTGACTTCATGAACATCACTAGTTATTTGAAGACATCAGTTGACGTCTAATTAGTTGTGGCTAATCTACCTATTATCATCATTTCAGAATAGGGTTATGATTATTTCCAGTCTATAGTTGCATTTCCTAGGATTCAGATCTCCAGCAATAGGTAAACGGGATGAGGGATGTTTTGTGAGTGAAAACAAATCTTGGATTAGAAACACTTATCACTGGACTGTTTCTCTCCCAGTGTGATACTCCCATTTCCCATGTCCTCACGCTCCAGATGATAAGTATTAGAGAAGCCACTGAGTGATGATATGAGCATTTTGGTAACACAGATGCCTTCAGCTGAACAATATAAAGTCATGAGAAAAACCATTAGTCATCTGTGCACAAACACAAATGTAATTTGCTAGATGGTGACATTTTGCCAAAACCCATTGGAAGCAGCAAGAGAACAACATTCACACCTGCAAGTTATTATGGAGCAGATGAAATGCAGGGATTTATGTGTAGGTTCAGTGATATACAGAAAAGAAATCCGAAAAAGCCTGGGCTTTTCAAGTCATCTGACATAATGTCACTTGTGTGTACACACATTAGGAATATTGCCTTATTAAATGAATGTAATTATTGGGTGCGCTAAAGAGAGCCATAACCATAAAGAAAGTATGTCATTGAATTCCTCATAATATCAGCACCCCCTAGATTTTCATATTTGTATGTCATTGTTTTTCTTTTATATTTGCCCATTTTGTCCTGCCTCATATCCTCCACTTTTGTCATGCTACCTCACTTCAAAGCTCAGCTGTTTGTGTAGCAGATAGAGGTGGACCGGCCATAGACTCTACAGGGAAATTTTCCAGTGGGCTGTGCAATCCCTCCTCAAGGCCATCATCGGCTGAGGACATATCAGTCTGATGCTCTCATCATTAATTATTGCTAGGAGCATCAGGTACTTATGCACCTGGCCGGCAGCCACAGGTGCCCTCCTGAATTCAACTATATCACCATCCTCAGGACCATGATATAGTCAAATACTGCGGCTGGGGCTACAGCATTTTGTGCCACATTGTGGTGTTTGGTTCTGCTGTGACAGTATATTGTGCAGCACTGTGGCATTTGGTTTTGCTGGGGCGGTATTTTGTGCTGCACTATGGTGTTGTTGTCCCTGCCTAATCGTGTTGGGCATACCTACTGGTGTTGCCTCTCCTTCTATCTCTCTGGGACCACCTAAAATGGGGTCACTTTTATTATTTTTTTTTCAAGAGTCCCTTTAAGTTCCCAGTCTGACACTGGTTCCAGATATGTTCCTTTTTCCGATTCTTCTACAGTAAACTGGCTGATATAGAGTAGAGTTGCAGCCCGGTCCTGGTCATTCTGTTTACAAGCCTGCAAACTCACATTACATTTGCCTCTCCTCCTCTTACCATTTTCACACTGTCTAGAGGGAAAGTATTGGTGCTGATTTTGCTGTGATTTTAGGACTTTGGCAGTTAGCAAGTTCTCGCTACAGACATACAAACAGTGTGCAATTCCATGTTTGTGTCATATATTCATTTTAACTGTAATTTTTCTCATTATTTTTAAGGAATTTTATTGTGCAAAAGTAGTAAAACTTTAAAATGATAAGCTGTATATATACTGTATTTGGTATTGCTGTAACCGTACTGACCCAGAAAGTAACGTTACTTATGTCACAAAATGAATGAACTCAATGGCTGTATTTTTTTTCGCATCCCTCAGAAAGAATTAATAATAGTTAACTAGTAAGTTATGTGTACCCCATAATGGTGCTATTAAAAACTACAACTTGTCCAGCAAAAAAGAAAACCCTAAAATGCAGATGGGGAAGAGGTTAATCTTCTCTGTATGTTTAGATTTATTGAAGCAATAAAACTATTGGTTGGGAATGTGACCGTATCTTTCAGGTCTTGTTGAGGTAGTGTTTTTTTTCAGCATTTTTAAACACAAAAAAGTACCACAAATTTAAATAGCTTTTTATGGTGTAATTATTTTTTTTTTAGCGTTTTACATTTTCTGTATTTTTATACTGTTATTGAAGTCTTATAGAGATTTCTATGGGGAACATTCTAGAAAAACACTATCGCTAGAGCATGCTTTGAGACATTTTTCAACTAACTAAATAATGAAATTTGCCATCGTAGCTCTAGTATGCTTTCTTATTAGCCCTATCAGTAATATTCATTTCATTTATGCAGTCTAATTTAAGAACTATCCTTAGCAGCCAGATATAGAGTGACTTTTGAAAGGTCATAGATGTGTCACTTCCCGGTGCCTTTGCTACCCTTATATTCTCTTTGACGTGAGACCCTCTAGTGTGTGTGGGTTTAATATTTCATGTGTGTGGGTGGTTCCATATTGGTTACTACTGGATATATAATCCAGGTTCGGACATTTTCTATTTTATACTGAACCAATTAAGTATAACCAAGATTAAGACAGCAGATAGTTTATGCATGGTAATAGTTTATGCATTTCACACACTCTACACACAATAAACTAATGTATGCCTTTTTATGCATGAATATTATTTACATAAAAGGGGATACATTAATTTATATAATAACGTGTAGTAATTGGATTTACCCTGGACAGTTCCGTGCACAAGGCTGAGATTGCCTCTGTGTGGCCCTTTTATTTTCAGGATTGGGTCCCAGAGATCAGACCAATCATCAGGTGTCGACGTATTTTAATGATATTCCTTTGCTTTATAAAAATGGAATAACCTTTTAAATGAAATAACAATTCTGGAGCATCCTATAACTGTCTTGTGTTGCTCTTCCTGAATATTTATGAATAAAACTGAAATGGGGTGTTACTATTCCTCTTGACACAGTCTGATACTCCCAGCACTGAACTGGATAGTGTAATACTATGTATGGAGACACTCTGATCTGGTAAGATGCAGTCGTCAATTTATTCATCAATTTATGTGCTGATGAGCATCAGGTATCTATGAGTCGAAGACCCATTGGTCCATCTCAGTACACATTCAAAACTACACACATGCCATCTCAATGGATCATTTTCATTGCATTGTAGTAAGTGACCAATGTAGAGATGCTTTGTGTAGATGATGAAATCAGCATTAGTTTTTTTTTTTTGTGTTGACGGTAGAAATTAGTTTCAGGCAGAGAGTTTCAGAGACAATGTGACACAGTGATCTACAGTTTTTCCATAACTCAGGATCTACAGAAACAATGAAGCTTGCTGTGCTACATTGTTTCTGTGGCTCCTCTTCCCTTCTGTGGAAGTTATGGAAACAATTGTGCTTTGGCCACCGCATACAAGAAGCATTTCCATCTCCGCTATGAATGGCTGAGATGGGAATACCCTTTAAACTTTAACCTGACTTTTTGAGGTCTTATTTGTGGGATTCATTCTTTGAACAAATTGGCTTTTGATAGAAAATATTCTAGGTTCAAAATTTGGTTTACCATTCTACAGACTTCCTGTAGATAGATGTAACTTTTCGAACTGACTGTGGAATGGTGGCAACAGCAATTTGAGTGCTGACAATTGTGACCAAGTCCCTATATATCAAAGGGTCAAAATAAGAACCAAGGTAATGTTTGTGCTTTACAAACTGTCCCACATTTAATGATATGAGTGTACCTAGACATCGTTGTAAATAGAGCCAAAATTTGTGGCATCTGGTGTTCGAGAAATACTCTATACCTAGCTTGCCAGGAGAGCGTAGAATTCTTTCACAAACGAAGCCAACCAGTAGTTGGTATAGAGAGAGAAAAAAGTGCACGACATATATAATCCAGCCTGAGCCACTGTAATGAATCTGGTGCCTTTCTAGATCACCTGTCTAAGTTTCCGCCATATATAGGATAAGTAAATCTGTCCCAGTGTCTTTTTCGCACATTTTCATATTCAGGATTTAGAATAGTGCCCCTATATAGTTTTATGTAAATGTAAGAATTTTGACAACATTCTGTGATCTCACAAACCTGCAATCCCGGTCAGGACAGTGCAGAGCCGGCCCGCAGAAAACAGAGGAGCTCCGGCCCCGTAGCGGAGCCACAGCGCAGGAGAGGTAAGGGAGGTTTTTATTTTATCCGTATGTGGCTGGGTAGGCTGATCTGAGGTCTGATGGGGATCCTGGCACCTTCTACATACTAGTGAGCGCTCCCATAATGGAAGTGCTCACTAGTATTCGCTTTATAAGACGCACAGCAATTTTCCCCCTACTTTTGGGGGGGGAAAGTGCGTCTTATAAAGCAAAAAATACGGTACTTAGAATCACCTTTTAACCACAATCATACCTGGCAGCTGGCAAATACTGGTATGGCCTACTCGAAATGTTTCATAGACAGACTAGTACCAGCGTTCATATGGGGAAGGCAGCACACCAGTAGTACCTGTAGTTTGCAAAATCCAATTCCACAGATTAGGGGCAGATTTATCAAAACTGGTGCAAAGGAAGACTGGCCTAGTTGCCTATAGCAACCCATCAGATTGATCCTTTCATTTTTCAAAGGAGCTCTGAATAACTGAAAGGTGGAATCTGATTGGTTGCTATGGAAACTAAGCCAGTTTTCCATTACACCAGTTTTGATAAATCTCTCCAGACTTTCACAGAGCCTCAGTTGCAGAGGCAGAGCAGAAGCCAACCAACTAAGACTATGCAGACAAGACATATCGTCTAAACAGTGGATTGTGATGCTGTGATGTCATGCGCAGTATGTGTCAATGCCCTGGTAATGGTTAAAAGGACCCCACTGGAAAGGACAGATTAGGAACTCAAAGTGGCCCTGAAAAATGACTAAAAGTGGCCCCATGTTGTAGGCAGGCCCAAATGGTATTCAATTTATACTCCCAATGGAAAGCCATAGACTAACACAACCTAACACAAATACACTACATATAGTTAATACTGGTGTAACCAGCAGATACAACACCAGGGCAGTCTGGGCTGCTGGGCTGGGAGCAGCAAATGAGGCAGGCTGGGCCTGAGACAGGGAGACAGGCAGGCAGGCTGGACCTTAGAGGCAGGATAGCGCACTCACTTCAGGGCAGCAGAGGCTGGCTTAGCCATTGAGATGAAGAGGTAGCCTGGCCCTAGGAATGGATCCTTCCTTCTTCACAGATAGTGGAATCCTCACAGACTCCTGTCCTGGCTGCAGTGCATGTGAGATCATCTGGATGCGGAGCTAAGCCTAAAGTAGTGTCAGCAATCAGGGCTAAGCTCTGCATTGGCAGTATGGCAGTAAGACTGTCATGTCTTTCAGTTGCTGGTCTGCGCCTATGTTGGACCAAAATAGCGCCAGTCAGACTCTGCCCATCACTGTGTGTCAGCACCAAGGGCTGTTAACAGACGGACCCTGAGTGTTGAGGTGGTGGAGGTTTAGGCGGCCCACCTAGAAAATTCATGGCAGGACATGTGGCCAGTTTGTCCCTGGCATTTTCCTAGTTTCCACACGGACACCGATAGAGTTAAAAGTTGTGTCGCTGACAGGCGGGGGCCCCATGCAATTGCGTGGTTTGCATGGCAGTAAAGACCACCACTGCCCACCATTATCAAATTCCTTGCAAAATGGTATGGATAGGAGAAGAAATATGTGTTCACAATGACAAACCCTAAGGAGGTCATTTACTAATCTGAAATCTGTCTAAATTAGGCATATTTCAGGCATCATCTGCATCTTCTCCCCACTCAAGCGAGGTCTAAGATTGTATCATCATTTTCTACGCTGGTTTTTGGCATAGAAAATAGTCTAAATGTAAGACGGCAAGGAAGCTGTCATACATTTACAACTGGCGCTGGATGTGCCAAAATTATGGAGAGGTAGGTGGATACACCGCAAGCTATTGGCCTTTGTTAGGACCGGCGTCTACAATGACGGTCTTAATAATTGTGCCCTTAAATGCTTACTTATCCTGTAGAGTCACAGATCCGAGCAAACTTTAGTATGTTAGTTTTTGGTAAACTTTTAGGAACCAACAATCCTTTGCTTACCTGCTTTTTGCATGTAAAGGTGGAAATACGCTCTCCAGTCTTTCTTGTCTACTGCTCCTGCAGTATTTTTCTTAGAAAGGAGTTAATATTGGTGCTGAGCAGCATGATTGATGGCGATGTGCCAACACAATCTGAAATGTTAACCAAAGTGTTAGGGCATCCTGACTCAAGACATTCTGTAGATAGTGTTGAGTATTCAAACCTTAAGCTAATATTACCATGCAGGTGTCCCATGAAAATGTGCAGAGGTTGGTACTTTTTCTGTCACTGCTCTGTCACACCAGCGTGGGATTAAAGTGCTGCCACATGTATCTGTCAGAAAGGGCACAGTGGCAGGTTTTAAGTTACAGTGTCAGATATGTGAGCAGCAGGCATCTGCTGAGAGCAACGTGCGTGCGTGTCGCTTAGGCCCTGGTACTGTAACAGGAAACGTTCTCTGGATTGTTGTAAAAGGCCCTGCACGCTCTCACTTGCCCTCTGCCCTATTTACTGCCTTCTTTAAGAGGTGTCACAAGATAGGTATAAGACATCAACATTCAAAACAGATAGAGAGGACTATAAGACTCCATTTAAAATTGTAGAAATATAAAATATTAGACTTGAACTTGACTCCATCAGAATTCATTCTACATAATAGATGTGTGCAGTAAACGTATTGCTAAGGTTACCACCAACATCATGATTGTGCTTTCATTCACAGCTTTTAATTGTACATTTATGTACTTTGTGCTTGACGTTATCGCAATCTGACCTAAATTCAAGTTCTCCAATGTTATTTCACCACTTGCTTCTTTCTTTCTCTTCTTTACCATTCTATTTGCCCCTTTTGCTTTATTGGGTCACCCTTGTGTCATGCTTGCTTGTTGAGTTTTGGCATTGAAAAGGCAGATGCATGATTTGGACCCATCAATGGATTTTAGTTGTCATCTAGCAGAGAGCTCATTGAAAGTGTACTTTTCATTTCAGATGATTTTTCAGAATAAGCTTTGTGTGTGTACGTGAGCAAAAAATACTGTATCTGACCATAACATGACTTGTGTATTTTGTAGCAGTTTTATTCCTCTGTGGTTGCAGAACTAACTGTAATTTTTCCTTAAACTCGGCTCCAGAGTGGAGACTAGCTGTTATGTTATCTCCCATACACAGCATACATAGAAGAGGAGATCCTGCTTTACCATATCTCTGTAACACAACCTCAGAACCAGCAGCATAGAGGGCATTATACAGCAATATTGAGTGGTGTAGCTGTGAATCCATCTCTAGAGTGGGGCAAAACACTTCCAAGATGCAGCAGCAGTGCCTTTGTGTGTTTCTGCCTCTGTATCCCTCCAGTAGCTCACTCTTTTAAACCCCCTCCCTTCTTCATAGACTTCCATGGCAGCTGTATGGACTTCTGTATAAACATTTAATATTATGAATTCAGCTTGAGACAGAGGGGAACAGCAAAAGTAGCTGACAAGTGGAAAAATAGACTTTTTTCTCTAATATGATATATTACAAAGTTCCGTAGCTTTGCTTATACTGTTAAGTCATAGAAAACAAATGTAAATTAATTAAACTGAGTGCTCTTCCTGACCATAGAGAACTATGTAGCTGTTATATGGATACACACCGTCTACTAGGTTCTCTCCTGCGCTATTTTCTTTGATTTGTACAATATGTGCAGTACAGGAACAGCATGCAGTTCATGCTTTCATACAGTTGACAGCTGTTCCTACCAACTTACCCATACACATGCATGCTCGGTTTGGTCGATATCCAGTTTTTAGTTAGCCATATCAGAAAAGCTGCATCTGAAGGGGTCCCAACTCCCAAACTCCAAACCAATTTGGTCCTACCAATATTGACTGTTTTTCATCCTGTTATAAGTTTGCACTCACTGACGGTAATAAGATGAGTCTGGATTCTGATATTACATTAGTTGTACTACACCAAAAACCTCTACATCATGGCAGCTAGTTAACATTTTAGCAATGCCACAATATATCCCTAGAAATGAAGTTACACCTACTAGAATGCATGCTAACACTCATTAATGTCTACAGGCAGAACAATTAAAGGGGAAGTGAAAAGGACAAAGAGGGTATTTCTCAGTCAATCTGATCCCACATTTTAATTCCCTTGGACACGCTAGGGTAACTCAATCATTGATCTTCACTGATCATCATTCTATAGCAAATTAGATTTTTAGGAAATGAATACCTTTTTATTGAATTTTCACTTGCTGGATGAAAGGTTCACTTAAGAACCGATGACAGGAATGATGACAACTATAGATAACACTGTTTCACTGACGACTGATAATTTGTTATCTCCTCCTTGTGGCAAATTACTTTCCACCTTTCACAACAAAATCGTGTTCCAAAACCCTGTCCCGAGGCCACCAAAGTCTCAGACTAGAGTCCCCAATCTAGAGGTTTCTCCCATCTGAACAGGAAGCAATTCACAATTAACATTATATTTATATAGATGCCTATTGAGGATGTTGTAAAATGCAGATCCTAAAAGATGTGGGTGACCTTAACTTGAAACTCAACATTGGTGGAAGTTTTACAATTTATGATGACAGCAGAATGTTTTATGTCTATACCTTTAAAGTCAAAGAAGACCAGCTTGCAAGATCCAGGCTGTGGTTGCTCTTGCAGTCTATCATTATGACTTGGCACATGGCTCTAGGGATGTCAGGTGCTCATGGAAGCCTTGAAACTCTGTGCCAGGTCATGCTGATACTCTACAAATAAACAGGACCGAGCAGTCTCACTCTCTTTCAATGGCAAGTTGAGCCTTGATGCTTGTGGGCTAGCAGGAAAGAAAAGATTTGTTGCCACGTAATTAGGATTAGTATACTGAAAGGATTTTAATGCTGCGGTAAATATTTTATCACGTACGCTCATTACATAATTTCCTTTTTACTGCAGACATTGATGTATGAATGTTTTACAAGAAAGCCACCATATCTTGTCATTTGATTGCTACAGATGTAGGAAATGGTAATGTCACACTTAATACAAGTTGGCAGTAAATTTGAAATTGTGCAGTGCTACAGTATTGATGACCTATCCTCAGGATAGCTCATCAATATCAGATTGGTGGGGGTCCGATAAGCTGTTTGAAGGGTTCATTGTACTCATGTCATGTGAGCTTTGTCCTCTTTACTGTCCTCTTCACTGTTTAACTGCATGCTGTATAGCTTGTAGCAGCAGTGCAGTGTAACTAGAAGTGACCAGGATGAGCAGGACGAGCGCTGCATCGGTGCTACAAACAGTAAAGAAGACATATCACTCGCACTAGTGCCAGAATCCCTTCAGACAGCTGATCGACAGGGGTTCCCTGAGCCAATATGATACTGATGTGCTGCCCTGAGGATAGGTAATCAATATAGTAGCATTGCACAACCCCTTTAATACAACAAAAACCTTTGAAAAGGCCAAGTTAAAGTTTGCTGCAACTATGTATACTACGTGTTAGGCTACTTTCACACTTTCCCTTTCCATTAATTAGATCCGTCATAGGATCTCAATAGAGGGGAAAAACGTTTCCGTTGACAAGAAATGGGGACAAAATTGAACTGAACGAAACGGAATGCACCAGAATGCATTCTGTTCCGTTTGGTTCCGTCCCCATCACGGACAGAATAACTCTGCAAGCAGCATTTTTCTGTCTGTCATGTGGTGCGGAGCAAGACGGATCCATCATGACTCATAATGTAAGTCAATGGGGACAGATCCATCCCCCGTTGACTTTCAATAGAGTTCATGACGGATCCGTCTTGGCTATGTTAAAGATATTACAACCGGATCCGTTCATAACGGATGCAGATGGTTGTATTATCAGTAACGGAAGCGTTTTTGCTGAACCATGACGGATCCAACAAAAACGCTGGTGTGAAAGTAGTTAATACTTGCTACATCTAGCGTTACTAAATATGGCTTTAGTCCAATATGTATACAAAAATAACTGGTGCTAAATTTTAGCAAGCCACCTCCTACCTTTCCTACAGCATCTTAAAGCTACTTTACATTTGTCAATGATCAGGAAGGAGCGTTCCTAAGAACGTTCCTTCCTTATACTTGTCCTGTCTAAAGGTGCCACTCATTCATCCGGTGTGGTCACCTAAATCATCGTTTCTGGTCAGCAGATCGTGCTATCTACACAGTTATCTGCTGCCCAGAAGCAATGATTATCTACTGGGACGTGCGATCGGATGTTCACGTTCCTTATTCTATGCTAAATTTCAAACAGGAAAACCCTAGGTCACTGAGCACAAATCACTTCCAGTAGAGCTTTAGATGCTGTCACAGGTAAATAGAGGCAGAAGAGGCAACACGTGCTCACCTGGCTTAAAGCTGACCCCCTGCCCTCCGTCAGCACTCCAGCCCCGAAGCACAAACCTTTCCACAAGCCCTTGTTTATCTTTTAACACTATGATAAAAAGGATTTAGGTATCAGGTAATGAGCACCCGCAGGCAGAGGAGGCAGCCAGCCATTCTTTGCTTGTTTAGTCTTAAAGGAAGATCTTTTTTTTTCACTGGCTGAACTCTGTCACTCAACACAGCTCCACTAAGCCTGGGTAGGATTACACCCACCAGCTAACTAAGCCGACTGAAGGGTCTCCCAAACATTAGGGCCTTTTAGCTATTCCCAGTGCAAGTCTTCTGGCAGCTACTGAAGTAACATAGGGAAAAGTATTCACTTTCACGGCCCCACCAGAAATCATTTATCTCTGCTTACTGCTGTAAAATAATCACACCTATGGTAGACTATGTAGACGTGGTTTTAAATTTAAGCCATGGACTGAAATATTCCACTATCATAACATTGAACTGATAGCTTTAATCCATTGACTAGGGTGGTGTTTCATTTTTCACTAATTGGCTCCAAAATGTAAATCTATGCAACCAAGACGGCTTGTAATGCATTTATAGGTCAAGTGAAGACGTGTTTGGTCATCATCTAGAATTTGCAGTCTAGGGTTGAACAAAGACCAACAAAAATCAATAAAAAGAAGATTTAGACTTTTACTGAATGCCTTTGAAATCTAATGCTTATGGGTCAAAGAGGGCAAGTATAGGCAGGGCATGAGTGCAGGGCATTTTACTCAACATAATAGTAGACTTTTAAATCAGACAGTGTAATGGATATTGACTTCTTTAGTAATAAAAAGTAGAAATAATTCCAGAGCGTGTTTCATACAATTACACAGGCCGTTGTCTCTTAATTTTCTGCGAGAGACATCCAAGGTAGTTAAGAAAGTAATCTTCTAATTAGACTATGAAGCTTCATTTCCTTAAAGGTGTTTTTTGGGTTCATAATATTGATGGTCTATCCTTAGAAAAGTAACATAGTAACATAGTTTATACGGCTCATCCAGTTCAGCCTGTTATCCTCCAAATTGATCCAGAGGAGGGCAAAAAAAAAACCTGTGAGGTAGAAGCCAATTTTCCTCACTTTAGGGGGAAAAATTCCTTCCTGACTCAATCAGGCAATCAGAATAACTCCCTAAAAAGTCATCAATATCAGATTTGTGGGGGTCGAACTCTCAGAACCCCCACCTATCCATTGGCCTTGTCATTGTTCCCACTGCACGCTGCCTACTTAGTAGTGGCCATCAATATTGTGAACCAGCAAAACCCCCTTCACAGCCAAACTTTTTTTTATTGTTTGAATGCATTTGAAATGGGAATGAAGTGTCTCTGCATATAGTCTGGTTACATATTTATTGTTTTGTGTCTCCAGCTTCTGTGTACATCATGTCCCCATGGTTATCTGACTACACATGGTTTATTTGTAGTCTGTTACCTTGTAAACGTATAATTGTGCATAGTACACAAAACAGTAGGAATTGTAATTAAATTATAATGAAGTCTATTTGGTCTTAATTTTGTGTAGTAGATTGTTTCAATACATTTGGAGGTCACTGTGGGCTTGCAAAATATCATCCGCAAAGAAAACAATTAAGTTTATTAATTTATTGTTTATAGGGACAAGTTTTGGTCACTAAAATAGACGGATGTGAACAAATGTATGATCAGAATGATAACTTCCACTTGGTGATCTATTGATTCATTCTGGAGAGAAAGTCCTTTTAATACATATGCAAATGAGCAATTAGAGGGGTTTTCTGACACGATTTAACTAATGACCTATCCTCTAGGTAGGTGAGCAATATCTGATCGGTGGGCGCCTGACACACTGCAGCACCGCCGATCAGCTGTTTGAGAAGTCACCGTTGCTCCTGTGAGGGCAGTGACCTTCTCGCAACTTACCAAGAACATTGTCTATGGTACGTTGTATAGCAGCTGTGCTTGGTATCTCAGCTAATGCCCATGCACTTAATGGAATGAGCTGCACCTAGGCCACATGACTGATGAACATGACGTCACTGGCCTAGGGTAAGCTGCGAGAAGGCCACAGCATTCACAGGAGCTTCAGTGCCTTCTCGAACAGTTGATCGGTGGGAGGTCCCAGGTGTCAGAGATAGGTCATCAGTATAAAAGTGTCAGTAAACCCTTCCACTTTGTGCACCACATGCTTGATTTTTGCTTTTCTTTGATGATCTAATTTAGGTAATTATTATTATTTTACTATTTTATGCATTTATATAGCACTACTACATTCCACAGTGCTTTAGCCTGACATTAGCATCAAGCTGTCCTCAATGGGGCTCACAATCTAAGTTCCCTATCAATACAGTGGGGAAAAAAGTATTTAGTCAGCCACTAATTGTGCAAGTTCTCCCACTTAAAAAGATGAGAGAGGCGTGTAGTTGAAGTCAACTATGTGAGACAAAATGAGAAAACAAATCCAGAAAATCACATTGTCTGATTTTTAAAGAATTTATTTGCAAATTATGGTGGAAAATAAGTATTTGGTCACCTACAAACAAGCAAGATTTCTGGCTTTCACAGACCTGTAACTTCTTCTTTAAGAGGCTCCTCTGTCCTCCACTCAATACCTGTAGTAATGGCACCTGTGTGAACTTGTATAAAAGACACCTGTCCACAACCTCAAACAGTCACACTCCAAACTCCATTATGGTAAAGACCAAAGAGCTGTCGAAGGATACCAGAAACAAAATTGTAGACCTGCACCATGCTGGGAAGACTGAATCTGTTATAGGTAAGCAGCTTGGTGTGAAGAAATCAACTGTGGGAGCAATAATTAGAAAATGGAAGGCATACAAGACCACTGATAATCTCCCTCGATTAGGGGCTCCACGCAAGAGCTCACCCCGTAGGGTCAAAATGATCACAAGAACTGTGAGCAAAAATTCCAGAACCACATGGGGGGACCTAGTGAATGACCTGCAGAAAGCTGGGACCAAGGTAATAAAGGCTACCGTCAGTAACACACTAGGCCGCCAGGGACTCAGATCCTGCAGTGCCAGATGTGTCCCCCTGTTTAAGCCAGTACATATCCGGGCTCGTCTGAAGTTTGCTAGAGAGCATTTGGATGTTCCAGAAGAGTATTGGGGTAATGTCATCTGGTCAGATGAAACCAAAGTAGAACTGTTTGGTAGAAACACAACTCGTCATGTTTGGAGGAGAGTGAATGCTGAGTTGCATCCAAAGAACACCATACCTATTGTGAAGCATGGGGGTGGCAACATCATGCTTTGGGGCTGTTTCTCTGCAAAGGGACCAGGACGTGTACATGAAAGAATGAATGGGGCCATGTATCTTGAGATTTTGAGTGAAAACCTCCTTCCATCAGCAAGGGCATTGAAGATGAAACGTGGCTGGGCCTTTCAGCATGACAATGATCCCAAGCACACCACCAGGGCAACAAAGGAGTGGCTTCGTAAGAAGCATTTCAAGGTCCTGGAGTGGCCTAGCCAGTCTCCAGATCTCAACCCCATAGAAAACCTTTGGAAGGAGTTGAAAGTCTGTGTTGCCCAGCGACAGCCCCAAAACATCACTGCTCTAGAGGAGATCTGCATGGAGGAATGGGCCAACATACCAGCAACAGTATGTGCCAACCTTGTGAAAACTTACAGAAAACGTTTGACTTCTGTCATTGCCAACAAATAATGGGTCAACTGTTGTCCCAAAGTATATATAACAAAGTATTGAGATGAACTTTTGTTATTAACCAAATACTTATTTTCCACCATAATTTGCAAATAAATTATTTAAAAATCAGACAATGTGATTTTCTGGATTTGTTTTCTCATTTTGTCTCTCATAGTTGAGGTCTACCTATGATGTCAATTACAGGCCTCTCTCATCTTTTTAAGTGGGAGAACTTGCACAATTGGTGGCTGACTAAATACTTTTTTCCCCACTGTATGTCTTTTGGAATGTGGGACGAAACTGGAGTACCTGGAGGAAAAACATGCAAACAAGGGGAGAACATATAAACTCCATGCAGATGCTGACTACCATGGTGCCTACAGTAAAACATTAAGTCAGGCTGGTGTTAACTTATTTTAGTCTGAGACCTTGTGGGTTGTCCTTTATGAATCATGTACTTATTTTAATTTGTTCTTGATAATACTAAACGTAATCAGCTATGGAGTTGGCATCCATTGCTCATATGTATGGTGAATATGTTGTATTTATAGGAATAGCCAGTTTTGTCAGGTTATGGTTGAAAGGAGCGGGTCATTGCAGTGCTGGTTTCTAAATCATGTCACTGGTGTGCTCTATTGTTAGAGCAAAGGTAAATGCTAATCATTATTTTTATAAAAGAAAGCTAAGGCCGGCCCTGTAAATTAGGGGCATCTCAGACCTATGCTTGATTAGCCAAGAATGAACCACACTTAGACTTGGAAAAGCTGCCACTAGGACTAATTACCAGGGCTTCGACAAGACAATGATTTTCCACTCTTTTACCCTTAACAGATAAGCACTCAGCTGTTTCAGAGATTTTCTATTCATACATGGTTCAGAGAGCCTGAAACCAAAAGTTCTAGGAAGGATAGTGTGGAAATGAACAGCTATAAAAATTGCTTGACACGTGTATGTAACATCTAGGTTGAATACATAGGGGGACATTTATTAACCAATATATGCCATAATAGAGGCGTATTTAAGTCACAGACTTTGTTGCATATCATTTTGTGGCAAAATGTGTGACTATTCCCTGCTCAATAGTTGTAAGAAAAGGGGTCATGGCTTTGGCAGGGAAGCGGGTGACCCCTCAGACAATGCTCATTTCTAATTTTCCACACTGTTTTTCGGAGTGGCCAGAAAAGGGAACTGGTGTACATTTAACTTTCCATTCAGTGGTGCCAGTGGCAGACTGTGTTGGGACACACCCCAACTGGTAACACCCAGACTGCTAGTAATTCATTCATAACTTCTAGTAGAAATAATGAAGGAATGGCACAACATAGAGTCATAAGAAGAGATGTTCCAAAGCAGTTACTAAACCAGACATGTCAGGAGTGGTGACAGGTCCTCTTTAAACATAATCCAAAATTGATTTTTTTCCAGAAACAGCACCTTATCAATGTTCTGTATTTTGTGCTAAAATCTTTAAAATGTATATCAAAAGTTGCACTTCACTATATGATAGTTAAAGATCTCCCTTTAGACCTGCTTTGCCATTTCTCAGACCATCATACTTTGGGACAACAGTTGACCCATTATTCAGTATAATTCCGTAAGATAATGCACCTGGAAGATACTACATACAGGAGATGTAATATAGAGGTGGCTGTTGATGTGCATAGTTCTCTCCATTTACATTTTCCGGTGTTCTGGAAATAAGCCAACCAATAGTGGGAAGAAGTTGGGAAAGATCACTGACAATGATTGCTACATGTAAATAAAGTGAACAAATGCATCACCCAATGTAAAAGGGCCCTAAAGTTGATGAAAATGGACAAATTCTTCCATAATCAACATTTGTCAGGTGTAATATAACAGTAAACCATTGTTTTAGCCCAAAACTAACAGACTATCACCACTGGAAAAAGGTAAGCCACATTTGAAATTTTCATCTGAAAATCATTCATTTGTTAAAGGGGTTCTCTGGGAAAATGTCCACCAGCAGCCTGTCCTAGAAGGACTGGTTGCCTCCACTTGTAGAACTATCTAGGGGGGTGAGAGCCGGGGCCTCACTACACACTACACTCTGAAACTTGCATACGCTACATATTGGTGAGTTTTCCTGTCAGGGTGCTCAGTCATGATGGTATATCATAGGCAGGACCACATCACTACCATCTATAGTAGAGCTATATAGTATGTAGTAAGGCCCTGCCCTCAACCCCAGACAGCTAGTGGAGGCAACCAGTCCTCCTCACATTCTAGGAGAGATTGCCTGTAGCCATTTTAAATAATTCCCAGAGAACCCTTTTAAGGAGAACCTGTCAGATATGAAGGGTGATGGCCAGTGATAGTTAGGGCACATCAATATAGTCATGGAATGGGGTGGTGACAAGAGGTAGGCTGGAAGCCTCTGTACCAGGGGTATGGCTATAGGGGGTGCAGAGGTAGCATTTGCTACCGGGTCCAGGAGCCTAAGGGGGCCAAAGACCCTTGTGCCCAATAAGAAGACACCAGTATTATAGAAAGTGCATGCTGGTCAAGGTACACCTCTGGCTGGAGGGAAGGGGTTAGGTCAAGAATTTGGAACTGGAGGAGGGGCATTTCAATTTTTGCCTCAGGCACACGATGGCTATGTGCTTCTGTGTCCCTGGCTACAAAGCATTGAGGAAAGGGGGGGCCTAAGCTGAACTCTTGCACCAGGGCCCATGAACCTTCAGCTACGCACCTACTCTGTACGTTAGGCTACATTCAGACGACCGTAGTGTTTTGCACTCCTCAAATTGCAGATCTGCAAAACACGGATACTGGCCCATGTGCATTCCACAATTTGAGGACCACACATGGCTGGCACTATGATAGAAATGCCTAAATGTTCTATCTTTTTTGCGGGGCTGCTGTGCACATCTTTTGCAGCCCCATTGAAATGAATGGGTCCGCACCCATTCTGCAATTTTGTGTCTGAATCAGCCCTTAAACAGAGGCATTATCAGCACTCAGCAGAACATTGAAGACTGAAGAAAGACTCTGTGTAGCAATACTCAGTTAGAGCTTTGCTAAGAAGACTCTTTACACCCTGTTTTCTAGAACAAAGAAACATCTTTCCCCTATGAAGTATATTACAAAAATGTTTAACCACTTCAAGACCAGGCCTAATTTTGCAAATCTGACATGTGTCACTTCATGTGGTAATAACTTTGGAACGCTTTTACTTATCCAAGCCATTCAGAGATTGTTTTCTCATGACACATTGTACTTCATGTTAATGGTAAATTTGAGTCAATATGTTTTACCTTTATTTATAAAAAATCAAAATTTACTGAAAATTTTGAAAAAAAAATCACAATTTTTTAAATATGAATTTCTCTGCTTTTAAGTTGCATAGGGATATCTAATAAAATTGTTATTAATGAACATTCACCATATGTCCACTTTATGTTGGCATAATTTTGGAAATGTAATTTTATTTTTTTAGGACGTTAGAAGGCTTCAAATTTTAGATGTAATTTTTAAGATTTTCATGAAAATTTCCAATAGTTAATTTTAAAGGACCTTTGCAGTTCTAAATTGACTTTGGGGGCTTAAATAATAGAAACCTCCCATAAATGAACATATTTTAGAAACTACAGCCCCCAATGTAATCCAAACTGCTTTTACAAAGTTTGTTAACCCTTTAGATTTCCCACAAGTATTAAAACAGAAGGAAGGTAAAATTCAAAATATATATATTTTTTCGCAGATTTTCAATTTTTAATTAATTTTTCCCATAAGATAGCAAGGGTAAACCGCAAATCAAACCTGAATATTTATTTTCCTGATCCTGAAGTTTGCAAAAACACCCCATATGTGGTTGTAAACTGCTCTGTGACCGGCAGTAATGAGAGTGAGACAGTACATACATTTGTGATCGCTTTGACAGCTTGTCAGAGTGATCAAAAGCCTGGAGGCCAGGAAAAAAGGGTCTCAGGTTAAAGCTCCATGTTCTTGGCTGTCAGGAGGCAGCTGAGTCATGGAGCTTCTATGAATAGGTGCTGCACAAAGGGGGCAAAGCTCAAGGACGTTTATAGTCAATGGGCAGACTTGAAGTGGTTAACATCTCTGTCCATACACTATATTAACAATAAACTGAAATGACATCCAAACACTTTAAGAAAGGTCTTTCATCCACAAACAGTCTTCCCTTGAAAGAATGCAGTACCCCAGTAGGGCTACTGCAAATGAGTTAATTTGCTACTAATGTAATAAAAGCATCAGTCCAGCTTACCTGATGGCACCTGGAAGCATGGAATGGCCTGGATCAGGCTAAGGTATATACAGGCTCGGACTGGTCCACAGGGGAACAGGTGAATCCCCCGGTGGGCCCCTGAGCTAGGTAGGCCTCTAGTCCCCCACCTCCTGCACAAGTGACACATGGCACAGTAGACTTACCTATAAATAGGCTGCCTAAGATGCTATGCAGTACATTGCCTATGTCCATATAAAAGACTGGATAGTGTGGGCAGGTAGCATATGCATGTGGGCCCCCAGAGTGAGCTTTACAGTGGGCCTCCTGAGGGAATTTTACTGGTGGGCCCTAGACACCCCAGTCCGACCCTTGGTATATAGCAGCTTGTGAAAAGGAGGAACTTCAGCTTCCATAAAACTGTGCTTTATCTTGGCAAATACAGAAGACAAGTTGCATTTATGTGTTTCGGGTCATCACATCAGACCCTTACTCATGAATAATGGCTTAATGTCCAATTTTAATATTAAAGGGAATCTGTCCCCCCTTGGTTTTGGACTACTATCTACAATAATACATGAGCAATACTGATGATAAGGAGTCCAGATGACTGTTTTATTTTCCTACTGCCCCCTGCCCCCTGTCCCCCTGCTGTCAACACTCAAAGCTGCACTGAAATACAATGTCCAGACTGATGTGCTGTTCCAACATAATGGAGGGGTCTTGTGTGCATGCACAGCAGTCCTAACAATGTATTTCAATGCAGCTCTGAGTGTTGACAGCGGGGCAACAGGGGGCAGTAGGAAAATAAAAAATACTGATCTGGACTCCATATCTGCAGCACTGCTCACGTATTACTGTAGATAATGGTCCAAAACCAGGGTAACAGATTCTACTTAATGCACTTTTTCTATGTTATCCAAGGAATCTTCATCCTTGCATGCCATTCAATTAACATTTCTAATGTGCTTTTCTTACAGGGACTCAAAGTATAGGGATAGTTGTGTGGCTGGGGTGACTCCCTCGGAAGTCAATGGCTGCTATATAGGTGAATTTCATAGGAAGGCAATTCACATATTTGTAAATTTTTGTTTTGTAGGAGGAAGCCCAAGTACCCAGAGGAAACCTATGCAAACATGTGAAGAATATAGAAATTCCATGCAGATGTCTCTAGTCAGAATCAAAACCAGGACCCCAGTGCTGCAAGGCACCATTGCTAACCACAGAGCCAACGTACTGCCGAGTGACAGACAGTAAGTGTTATTGCTCGTTTATAGCACCAGACATTACTGCTAGTGGAAAGGGTATCTCTCTTCGGGCATCCACCACATTTATACCATGGATTAGCTAATTGTTGGAGGATCTAGAACCTGCTGTGGGTATTGTAGTATATATTGTGAATTTGCACTTCTTTGGTCTACCTGGAAAGTTGTTTGGAGTTGATAGAGAGACTCTGAGACAGCCATCTCTCTGCTGATTATCTCATGTTCAGCTTTGGAAGTATAGCTTGGAGAGACTGAACCGAAACTATCATTGCCTTTGTTATGAATTGCCTAAACTACCTCAGTAAAGGGACTGTTTGCCTCATTATTGCCTTGCGCCTAACACCTTAACTGCCCCACCTTTGCATGGCCTACATCACAAGGGAGCCCTGTCTTGCACATCTAAACCTCACAACATCAAGGGCACCCCAGCTGACATCAGGCAGGAGCTCCAGAAAGCTCAGGGTGTGACCCAAGGGAAGAAACGTTGCACTCTCCATTTACTGCACTGCCCCAGGGAGCGTTGGAGTGAGGATAGCCACTGTGGACCATTACTACCACTATTTAGGCCACAAATACCACTCTCTACCTCCCTCTGCAGGTCCCTGCAAGAAAATACCAGAAAGATCTTCATTTTTTCACCCAATTTTATTAAACATGCATGACCAGTCTGAACAACTGTAAGAGGCAATATGGACTACAGTGTTCTGGTAGCATTTGTGAAATAATTATTCACCCGATAATGATCGTTCATTCAACAACTGTCAATTGTCAGCTTAATTCTGTCTAATCTGAATGGCCACAGAGGGAATGTAATGTTACTGCAAATACATTACAAAATTTGGAAAATTTCAAGATATAAGCACTAGTTAACATAAATGGAGACTCTTCTTCATCTACAGTATGTAATAAAAACCATATGTATGAAACAATGAGGAAAGAGCATGTCTGAAGCTGACTCTGACAACCTATAAACATCAGCAGGGCTAAATACCAACTATGGGAGCACTGCACACCTGCAGATGTACAGAGGGAATGTGTTTGAATCCCTCGAGGCAAGAATGCCATTCAGTAGCAATCCATAACTTTCTTCTACTTGGCATGGACACAAACTACCCTTGTGTTCCTATGAAAGAAAATAATTTCCTCTTGAAAAGGAAGATTTCCAACAGATTTCCCTGCATGGAACCAAGTTCCTGAACGTTGTTATTGAAATATAAATGTCACCATAAGGATGAAAAGAGTGACAGGTTTGTGCTTCATAAATTCTCAGCGTGTGTTCCTCAAGAGCAATGTAAAATGCATATACCTACAACATAGATGAGTGTGTATACTGATGTGTGAATGATTGTATTTTTATACTTCAAGGTAAATGGGTTAATTTAATGTTAAATGTTGTGATTTCCTGTTAAAGCACTTATTTCTTCATGCTCTGTGTATACAATATATGGTTAATACTGACAGTCTGGTTAGGTTTCCAGAGTGATGGACTTGGTCCACCTCCTGGTTAGTTAATGAACTAGAGCAGAGCTGTAGACAAGACCTACATGTGCAAGTTCCTGCAGGCTAGGCCCAAGCCCAGAGAAACTTTCTTTCTGAGACTACAGCTGCAAAAGGAACACCTTTGTCAGCAGAGTACCTCTCAAGGAAAAAGACAACCATCTTCATAGAAGGTCCAGAACCATAAAGGTCATGCAAGATAGCGTCAGTAATGTATTTGCTCCAGCACCCACCACACTTTGAGAAGGACCAGCCATCCAGATCTTAATTCTACACCTTTCAGCCTGGGAACCACAGAAAGAGTTAACAAGAACAGAATAACATGCCTATGGTTGTTCGGTGAGACTGCAAAGAGTACTTAGAAGGAGAGTCAGGGAGTACTACTATGACAATCATTGTTGCTGCCCATGCACAGCTGATATACTTTGGAACTGTGACTTTTGCTCTCATACGTACTACTACTCTCATAATCGATTAGAAAAAGACTTTATTTATTGCAACTAGAATTGAGAGAACCTGTCATTTGGCAGGTTCGAGTGCAGGTTGGGGGTTTAAAGGACATATCCCCATTTTCACCCAGGCAGCCCCCTTGACTTGAGCTTTGGAGCAGTTCATGCTCCGATGCTCTCATTTTCCCTGTGCGATTCAGCAAAGGCATTTTTAGGAGTTCTGGGGATGAACCAGGCTCCTCTTAGGGCTGCCTGGCGGAGGCTTCCGGCCCAGCAGTGAGCCCGGTGACATCACCAGTACTGATGAGCGGGCCTTAGTACTGCCCTGCGATCCTGCGCAGGGCAATGGAGAGCATCAGAGCATGAAATGCTCTGATGCCAACATCAGGCGGGCTGCCTGGGTGAAATTATGGCTTTGTCCGGGTTCAGATCTGATCTCTTTAAGTGAATTACGTGATGGATTCCGTTCTCACAGAATCCATCAAGTAATTTAATTTAATACAGCATAATACAAGTGTATGGCCAACTCCGAGGGTTCCGTTCTGCTAGCCATACACTTGTATTATGTAGCATGCCAGCATTGAATTACATTATGAATTCTGTGGGAACGAAATCCATTACGTTGTTCATTTAAAATGCGAACCAGAACCTGAACTCAAACCTGCCAAGGCAGGTTCACCCAACTCTAATTGCAACCAATGGGTCTGATTATTGACTTGACTATGCATCCACCAGTCCTGCATCTGTACTCCTGCCTTGCACTCTGCCAACCACCTAACAATAAGGGCACCCCAACCCCATCAGGCAGGAGCCCAAGAAAGTCAGGGAGTGCCCGATGAAAGAAAGGGTGCACCCTCCATTCACTATGCAAAGCCCAAAGAGCGTCAGAGTCAAGATTGACGCTGTGAACTGTGTGTACTACTATCACCCTCATAGCCACTACCACTCCTCCTATTCTTTCTGTCCTGCGCCTCCCCTGCACTATAACATCACTGTTTATTATTTCTGTACTGTGACATCACAGTTCGTTATTCCTGCAGTGTGACATCGCTGTTTTTATTATTTCTGTACTGTGACATCGTTATATGCATTAGTCCTGCAGTGTGACATCACCCTTGCCTTGCCACCCTTCCCTGACTTGGAACTCAAAGTGGCCCTGGAAAAAATACTAAAAGTGGCTCAGTTTTGTAGTCAGGTCCAAATTGATGGAAGGCAGGTCCAGCAATACCATATTGTGGCACATTATACCACCCCAACAGAGCCAAATACTACAGTCCATCACAAAATATTGCCAGCAGCACAAAATACATCCCCAAATACTTCCACCAGCTGGCCATGATGAGTGCCCAGGCGGCCACCTGGGCATTGGCCCACCAGGAAATTTCCCTGTAAGGTCCATGGCCAATCCGCTCCTGCCCTTGCTGTACATGTACAGCACAGCGGGAAGTGATTTCCTGACCCGAGCTGTACATGAAGAGTGCAATGTAAAAGTCCTCGACAGCTAGCCGTGTTAGCTAAGGGCATAGGGAGGTTGTAATTATCCATGAAGCCCTGATAGCTGCAATTGGTCAGTCATTGCTGACCGGGTAATTGCAGTTTCCTCACTGTATAAGTCAGTGAGGGTGCTGCAGTTGGGCTTTGATGGGGGTCATTCGTCTTGAAATAGACATCACCAACCTCCAGTGTTTGGTGTCCCCTGTAAGCACTGTGGTTGGGTGGTACTCTATATCAGCCAATGGCAGCACAAGAGGAGCAGAATGAATACTGAGATCCTCTCAGCACGCTGTCATTCTAGTTGGTCAAGGTGTGCTGAAAGGTTCTGTGCCCCTTTGTTCTCTTCGTTGACTTGCTGGGACTTGTGGTGAACCTGTGCTCCACTGTGATTTACTGTAAACAAAAAAAAAACAGTGTCTGGAACTGCTGCCTTGTTCAATGATCTAATTGTAAAATCAGTTCCAGATCCCTGATCCCTAAGTCCCAATGCTTCTCCCAATCCCTTTCCCCCCCTTCCCCTCCCTATCCGTTTTCAGTGGACATCAGGCCGCGGGGTCGCCGTTCTTTTGAATGGGTTTCCGCTCTGCGACTCCATGCCGCACTGCTCCGTGCTACGGAGCGCATCCGTCTGTGCCCCTATCTTGAGGACCCACTGTTTGCGGGTCGCTATACGGGCATGGGCCCCACACGTTTGTGTGCAGACATGTCACGGGAGGTATTATTCTCAATGGTATGCCCCTACAGTTGTATATGTGTAGACATATACAACTGTAGGGGCATACCATTGAGAATATGTTTATTAAGGCAGCCCTGTCACCTCCCATGACATGTCTGTTTTACCAACTACTTGCATTCTTCATGTAATTCCAAAGCATCAATTGTTATGATTAATACCAATATGATCAATATCAATACAGTTCAAACTCCTCACACTCACCTACAAAGCCCTCCACAGTGCTGCACCTCCATGCATATCCTCCCTCATTTCCATCTAATACCTTACTCACGCTCCTTTCTGAAAATGGTCTAAGATTAACATCTTCCATAATTCGTACCTCTCACTCCTGTCTTCAAGCCTTTTCTCTAGCTGCACCTACTGTCTGGAATGCACTGCCTCGGGCAATCAGATTAATTCCCAACTTCCTTACCTTCAAATGTGCTTTAAAAACACATCTTTTTAGGCAGGCTTATCATGTTCCCTAAACTGACTCATCCAGGGCCCTCACTAGTGTATCAATGGTGATGTCTATTGGTGTGTACATGAACTCTCTGAATTGTAAAGTGCTGCAGAATATGGTGGCGCTATATAAATAAAGATTATTATTATATACATCTGTTTACACTCGTGTAATCACGAGAGAGCATACCAATCATATGGGAGACTCAGAAATGCACCAACCATGGTGGTGTCACTACTATGGGCTGTTATTGGCTAGACCGCTCAAGTGGCATGTCCCCCTTTGGCGACACATTATTATGCAGAAATGGCAGCAAAGATCAGGGGACACAAACAGTATAGCAAAGGAACAGTAAATGGGAAATGCGTCTTGACTTGGGGGCAGGTAGGCATAGAAGGGGTTAATTAGTGGGGTAAACTAGGAGGTGGATGTTTGGCAGGAAGGGGTGGTGTTATTTTTCCCGCCGTATATTTAAGGCAGGGGAAAGAAAGGGGAGGGGCAGTTTGTGAACTGTTAGTGAAGAAGTGAGCTGCTCGTCATTTTGGCCATTGATAAACTGATTCAGCTTGGGTGCAGGAGTCTTTGCAGACGGCTCTGCAGGGGGCTGCAGCGGGGGAGGCTGTGCAGGTTCCTAGGTCTAGGGCCCGTAGGTCTCGCCCCCCAGAAAGGTTAAGTCCCTAGATTATGCCCAGGGTTCGGCGACGCCTGGGGAGCCCCTTAAGGGACCCTCCGACACGGCCACAAGAGTCTGGTGCCTCCATGCCACGCGGCAGGGTCGGGAGGAATCCCATACGTCGGCGGGACCATGTGGGTGAAGGACGTCGGGTCTCTCGTCCTGTCCCCCAGGATCAGCTTGGGGGTATGGCAGAGGTGGCGGCAGGCTCACTGCAGAGTGCCAGGAGCGGGGAGCATGTCAGGGTCTTACCTGAGAGCGGGGCCGCTGGGCAGGAGTGCCGGTCGGGCCTCAGGAGGAGCGGTGGAGCGGCAGCCGAGTGAGTGGAGGAGCGTCGGGAGCGTTGCCTGCAGAGATGAAAGGGACTGTGAGAACGGAGGGTGAGGCTGGGACCATGCCTCCTGTCCTGGGGAGAGACAGGGCAAGTGATGTGGAGGCCTTGGACTACAACCTGCGGCCATCTGCGGGTGGGCCTGGTCACGAGAGGATTCCTGTAGGTGTCCCCACCCCTGTGGGAGCAGGGGGCGGGTCTTCGCCTCAACTGTCCATGGAGGAGGTAGAATGTAGCCAGGATTCCGGGGACGGTGCTGAAGGAGCTGAGAATTTGCCAGAGACTTGTGCTGAGACAGTTGCGGCGGTGGGGCCTGCAAGGGATGCCACAAGCCAGAGGATTTTGATGTCTGCGGCTGCTGGGGACCGGTCCCAGGAAAGGCCAGGTGAGAGGACGTCAGGGTGGGTGGGTGGATGGGAAGCAGCTGCTGCTTTAGGGGCGGGGGGTACAGTTCAGGAATTGTTGTCTGGTTTGGCGCTGTTGTTGGCTCGCCGGGTGTACTACGGGACGTCGGGGTTAGCGGGGCTGTGGCTGAAGTTGTGGGACAAGTGGTGCTGGGAAGGCTGGTGTGGTTAGCGGATGCAGCGAAGGGGGAGGTTTATGTTTGTTTTCGGGAGCCGTTGGGGGCTCATTTAAAACAAGAAGTTAGGGAGAAGATCTGGAAAGATGAATACGTGGAGATATTTTTGTTGCTCCCGTTAGAAAAGTTCAATTTGGATAGAGTCAAACCGGACGAGAGCAAGAAGGAGGAGGAGGAGCAACGGCGTTATCGTCTGATTCCTCGCACCTTCATGAATTGGTTGCAGGCATTTTGCCCAGCGTGGTAGGGGAGAAGGCGCCAGAGCATTGTTCCACGCTTTTTGGGTATATGGATTCCATAGGGGAGGCCTACAGGGTTTATGGGGGAGTGGCGTGGTTGCGCTATGACGAACAGTTTTTTTCAGCGGAAAGCAATAAGGCCTAGTATAAGATGGGATCACAAGGACATCAGTTTGTGGATGCGGCTTATGGCCGCTCCTAAAGGGGGTAATCAGTTCTTTCGAGGGGACCCGGGGGGCTGTTCGACAGCGGAAACGCCCTCTGGGAGTAGAAAGCGGTGCTGCTTGCAGTATAATGAAGGGCACTGCAAGTTCCTTTTTGACTGCCGTTTTAAACATGAGGTTGTGGTGGAGCACATAGTTTTTCCCAATGTTTCAAGAGGGGGAAAGGAAAGAGACAAGAGGCTGCTCAGAAGAGGGCTGACGCCGGTGAGAGTGGACGAGATGTTGCCTTTCTAAAGAAATATCCAAATAGGGAGGCGGCAGAGTTGTTACAGGCTGGGTTTTCTGAGGGTTCTCGCATCACGTGTCATTTGGTGGGAGCCGGGACGTGTGTGCGTAATCTGGTTTCTGCATTGGTTAGGCCACAGGTTGTGCGGGAGAAAATTAATAAGGAAGTTCGGGCGGGCCGAGTGGCCGGCCCTTTTTCAGAGTTGCCATTACCTGGGTTGTTGGTATCTCCATTGGGTTTGGTCCCGAAGAAGGAGCCAAACAAGTTTCGGCTTATACATCATTTATCTTATCCGGAGGGGTTATCGGTGAATGACGGCATTGATCAGGAGTTATGTTCTGTTTCGTATACTTCTTTTGACGCTGCAGTCAGGTGGGTGCGGCGTTTTGGGAAGGGTGCGTTATTGGCAAAAACAAATATCGAGGCGGCGTTTCGTTTGCTGCCTATACATCCGGATAGTTTTCACTTGTTGGGGTTTAAGTGGGATGGTCAGTTTTATGTTAATTGTTGCTTGCCCATGGGTTGCGCGATTTCTTGTTGTTTGAGACGTTTAGCTCGTTTTTGGAATGGGTAATTAAACAGGAATCGGGATGAAATTCTGTATTACATTATCTGGATGATTTTTTGTTTTTGAGGCCAGCAGGGTCCAGGGTGTGTTCTGTTTTGTTGCACACTATGGAGCGTGTAGCGGTGGTTTTTGGGGTTCCGCTGGCACCTGAGAAGACGGAGAGTCCGGTTACTTCTGTAAAATATTTGGATATTGTAATTGATTCAGTGAGGATGGAGTGTCGTTTGCCAGAGGACAAGTTGGCGGATTTGGTTGCAGAAGTGTCTGAGCTTCGGAGGGTTAAGAAGGCTCAATTGCGGCGGGTCCAGTCTGTATTGGGCAAACTTAATTTTGCCTGTCGGATCCTTCCGATGGGTCGGGTTTTTTGTCGTCGATTTGCCATGGCTACGGCAGAGGTTATGGCTGTTGCATTTTGTGAGATTGTCGGCAGAGGTGAGAGCGGACTTGGAGATGTGGGAGTGTTTTTTATCACAGTTTAACGGGCGTTCGTGGCTGCTTGTGCTGCGGGGTTTGTCTTTAAATGCATGTTTTGTGGCTGTGCATGTTCCTGGGGTCGAGAATTCAGTGGCGGATGCTCTTTCTCGTTTTCAGTGGGAACGCTTTCGCAGTCTGGTCCAGGGGCGGAGGAAACGGGTCTGCCTTGTCCCCAGTGGCTCTGGAGCGTGGCCTTGGGATCTTCTCATCGTTGATTAGGCGTTCTTTGAGTACTGGTACGTGGTCAGCTTATTCTTCTGTGTGGTCTCAATGGGAGCGGTTGCTAGTGGGGGGTTGTGAATCTGCTGATGAATTCCAGACATTGTTGGTGTAGTTTGTTGGGTTGTCTTTTAGTGGTGGTGTTTCATATTCCGTGGTGGCTAAGCGGGTTGCGGCAGTTGCATTTTGGTTGTGTTTGCGGGAATTGCCGGATGTATCGAAATGTTTTTTCATGAGACGGGCATTGAAAGGTTATCGGAGAAGTGTGGCGCGGCGAGATACGCGTTGCCAGGTTTCTTTTGAGGTATTGCAGATGTGGGGCAGGCAAGTGGAGTCTTTTTGTTCCTCCAGCTATGAGGCGGTCTTGTTTAGAGCAGCTTTTTCTTTGGCATTTTTTTTGCACTTTTCGGGTGTCGGAATTGGTTTCCAGGAACAGAGTGGGTGTTGGAGGTTTGCAGTTGGCAGATGTCGTGATTGGTTCGGAAGGGCTTCAGTATTTTTTGCGACGGTCAAAGACAGAAACGGAAGCACATATAGTCTTGCATGCACAGCAGGTCCTGTCCTGGCCACCTCGTATCTGCGCTGCACCAGTGGCCATGACCCCTAGAAACAAGCAGTGTATAATGTGATGGAAAAATGAATCCATCCAGCAAAGGAGGCAATATGGACAATTACAATACATTAGTAAGTGCCTTGTAGTAACTTTATCTACATGATGCCATTTGCTTAAGTGAGACAAACCCTTTAAAGCACTTTTTATGAAAAACAAAAATATTCTTTTCCATGAACACCTTTTTTTTAATCAACTTTATTAAACTGTATTTTTTTTTTTATTCCCACTAGGGAACTTCACAAAGCCTTTGGCACAGCCTAATAGACATTTAGCCATGGCAGGTCTATAAGGCTAGGTTCACATCTGCGAGGTTTCGGCAGGAGTCTCTGTCACAGATTCTGGCAAAACAGTTTGAAATACCACTTCATGCAGAAGTATCCATTCTGGGAACCCAACAGAACCCATCATAGTGAATTGTATCCGTTGGGCATAATCTAGATACTGCAATTCTGGTATTCTGTTTCTTTGTTGGAACAGAAAACCAGAATTTTGTTGCATATGTGAACTTAGACCTCCATCAGCCTATTAGACCCTCATCAGCAAATATGGGGTTAGAGACACAGCCCTGTTCCCCTGTTTAACCACATACTGTAGGTGCCATGCTCTAGGGGTTAAATAAAGTAGTATTGAGCAGTATAGTAACAGGAGCGGTCACAGGATCCTGCGGTGGAGCCACCATTTAAAAATTGTGACACGGTTAACAGCCTGCTGCGGTGACGTACAGCGTATTATTGTTCACAGGTCGCATTTACAAGTTGTTACGTTTTGTCCTTTTTTTTGATTAGCATAAAATGCCAAACGGCAGTCATCTTTTATGGTTTAATAGACTCTGAGTAGAATGCCATTTCTGAATGGTTCTGTTGAACAAAGTCGGCAGCGTATGCATGCCTATCTGATAGCCCCACAAATAGCAGGATTAAATTGAAATACGCTGTTTTTCATCCATTTGCTTTCACAGAGCTTTTCAGATAAGGTTGTCATTACACACTGCCTCTACAGAACATCTGGTTCTTTCTGTGCTCCCACGTAAAGAACCTCAGTCTCTCCGACGACAATTTCAGTGAAATGACTGTTCCATTTGTGTTATATTTCCCTGTTTTGTACAAACATGTTAATGTTGGCGTTAAGAGGATTACATCCATTTGAGCCTCGCTGGTGCTCACCAGGAAGTGGAACAAGGAAGTCTTGTTACAATGTATTTCGTTTTTTCTTCAAATAGCTCTTTCTCTCGACATCAGTGGGCCGACATGTATGCTAAATCCGCTGTGTTCTGGACTTTTCTACTGAGATACCCTAATAAGCCATTCATCCTACCCTTGAGTCCTTAATAGAGCACTGGGTGAACATTAGTGTTTGGTTCAAGGGTGTTTAAAGAGAAGGGGCACCCCTTCTTTCAATGCTGATGGGAGGATGTATTCATTAGAGGTTTCATTTGTTTGTGTAGAAAGCTTCACAGATGTTGACATTTTTTTTCATCACTGGGTTAAGATGTCTTCTAAAGCTTTTCTTCCTAGTCTGTTATTTCTTTATTATCCAAGAGCTTTTTATTCTGAAGGAAGGGGTTGAGTCAGCTGTATGAAGAGAGCAGCAGTAGAGATCCCATTATTATACTGGTCCTTTTTTTTATCTCGGAAAGCAGACTGTGGAACTCCATCTCTTTGTGGAAAGCAGCAGGTAGCTGTTGCTGGCAGGGTCACTGCACTGACCAGTTCAGCCTTCATTGTGCTTTATCCACTGCAGACGGCATGTGCGTCCGCTTGTGTGAAAGGTCACGCTCACGCTGAGGACCCTACCTGAGCTTTTGTTTCTATCTGCTGCCAAACTCATATACAAATCATTTGTGCACTCCAGAAAAGGATGGGGTTAGTGCCAAAGGCACATTCAGGTGCTAGCAAAGAAATCTATTCATTTTTTCCAATTCAGTTTTTGCAGTTGCTACTTCCTTATTTTGTCTTCACAATCTTCATTCAATAGGATTACACTTTTACTTATCTGGAACTAACATTATATCATTGCCTTAAGACTGCATATACAGCTATTGAACGGCTTAGGCAGTAAAACTTTTTTTTAATGCAGTATTTTGCATTTTTTTCCCTTTTGGAAACAAGAGAGAAAATATATGACAAATCCAGTATGGTTAGTTATTGCTGCGACTGTTGCAGATTGCAGACAATACGTGGTGGTAGCGTAGCCCTGGGTTTTCACATTCAGATGACGTTTTTAAAGCCAAACTCAGAATTTGAATATAAATGGAGGCCATGTATAAAGACAGAATCCCAGATTTACTAAGCCTATAGATGGCCTAAACTTAGACCTCTGTCTAGACCTACACCAGATTTATCACAGGGGCTCAGACTGGATGATAAATGGGGTGCAGGGATAGACACTTTTCACTGACTATACCAGCCTTTAGTTGGCTTACTTTGAGACAAAATTTTACACCAGAATTGTGGAATATTTAAGGTAAAAAAAAGCTCATCGTAGGACCAGCCATTTCCCAAAAGCACCACTTTCTTCTATTCCCTGCTCCCTTTTCAAGCAAGTCAGAAAAAAGTGTAGAAAGCCTAGTTGCACCACTTTCTGCCACTTGAAGATTCTAGGCACAGGGCACATTATTAAATCGAGCCAGTGTCTTCTCTTTCTGAATCACTCTTGGTTTTGGCTTCAAAAACAACATAAATAAAACTTGAATTTGGAAATAAAGGTTTAGGAGAGAAATACATTATTCCCCATTTTCTGATGTGTAACATCCGGCTTGAGGAAGATTTGTATGTTCCAGACAAATTCCACACAAATTTCCTAGTGTTGAAACTAGTACAGGAAACTAAAGGTGGCCATACACATACAAGTATAAAGCTGTTAGCCAAAAGATCATTCAGCTGACAACTATCTCTCCCAACCCCCCATATACATTAACCATTAGTTTGGCCAAACGTCTATGTGTATTCAATGGAAAGAGGGGAGAAAGCCACCACCAAACACTGGGAGAAAATATTCACTTTACCCGATCATTCTCTCCCCCCAACATCATCTGTCAGCATAGAGTCAGGAGCTCCCTATACACATTAGACCATCAGCTGAACCAGAGTTCTCCATTTAAGTTCATTGCACAGTTCATTGTAAGTTCATTTGTCCTGGTCAAATAAACATGAAAATCTCGTACTTGGTAAAATCAATTCTAACCTCTATATCTCTAATAATGTTGTTATCCATTGATTCTTCAAAATAAGAATAACCAAGAAAAAAATTGTACCTGGCAAATCAATTGTACCATCTCTAATTTTTTGGATTTGAGCTGAGCATGGTTCTTCTTACTATCCTCAGCGGAGGAACCTCTTTTTTTGGATTTTTTGATAGAACATGATAACATGAGAACACTTTACTGGAATGCATGGTTATAGAATTGTAGACTCCTTGTTATACAGCACCAGGTAACAAGGAGGTCCACAGTGGTGAAAAGGAAGTATGGCTAAGGCTATTTTCACACTAGCGTTAGCACGGATCCGTGCTAACGCTATACATGTGTGGAGCCGGAGCAGCGCTCCGGCCCCACACATGACACACATTGAAACAAGACACAGACATACAGACATACATACATACATACATACATACATCACGCATACTCCAGGGACGCCGGCAGAACGTCTTCACGCGCCTCCTGCGCGCATTGATGACGATTCCCCACAGCGCCCTCTGCTGGGCACAGTGGGGAAACGTCATAGCTGTGCGCAGGAGGCGCGTGAAGACATGCTGCCGGCGTCCCTGGAGTATGTGAGTATGTATGCCTGTATGTATGTATGTCTGTATGTTTATGTATGTCTGTATGTATGTATCTATGTATGTAAGACGGATCCGGAATGACCCCCCATTGGAAATCAATGGAGGACAGATCCGGATTACTGGTGTGTCCACACCAAACGGATCCGTCCCCATTGACTTGCATTGGGGGTCATTCCGGATCCGTCTTGGTGCGGATGCCTGGACTGGAGAGCAAACCGCAGCATGCTGCGGTTTGTTCTCCGGTCTGAAGACGGAACGGAATGCTTTCAGGAGCATTCCGTTGTCTTCAGTTCAGTTTTGTCCCCATTGACAATGAATGGGGACAAAACTGAAGCGTTTTTTTCCGGTATTGAGCCCCTATAACGGAACTCAATACCGGAATTTAAAAACGCTAATGTAAAAGTAGCCTAAGTAACGTTCTGTCCACTATTGAAAATGAAGTATAATAATTGTAATAAAAGTATCTTCTGTATTAAGACGACTCTATAGGGGTGCTGGTGCTGTTTTTTTTAGAATGCATGACTTGTGTGTTTTCTTGAAGCCTTTTTAGCCATTTGTTAACGGTATTTTTGGCCAAATAGTAGTTGAGCACATGTGTTTTTATGGTGTTTTGAATGCCTTGCATTTTTTATAGGAAAGTATCCATGCGCTGATCTCGGCATTTCTTTCAGTGTGGTCACTTGATGGCATTGTAATAAATGCTACAATCCATTGTCTGCAGCTACCGAGGAGGCTGTCAGTTCAGAAGCAACAGTATCAATTCAAGACAGATAGCTACATTGTCTTCATACATTTCATGATTTATCTGCAGACAAATAATTGACTCCCTATTCAGAGAGCCGGCCAGCAGTCCCCAGGCTTGTGGTAGTGTATGGACCCAGCATGGTGCAGGACTGCAGTGATCTCTCAGCATGAGAGAGATGGGAGGTTGGAGAGAGGTTACAGGTATCCTTTATCCGGCATGGCAGGAAAGCTCTAATGTCCTGCTGCTAGAAATTTGTCTGCAAATTTTCCTCATTCAGAAAAGTGACTGGGCCACTGAGAGATGGGTTGATATGATAACTTGATTAGGGTAGACAGCACACACATCCTACAGGATCATTGACCTCTATTTAGGAGAAGATTTCCTATATGTGATAAATCTGGATTCCATTTTGATACCAGTTACACAGACCCGTATGCATATAAATATATCCTAAGGCAGCACAATGAGATCTATATGGTATTTAATACTTTACATTTATTTCATTTGTTAAATTGATTATTGAAGCACTAGAAAGTAAATGTACAGCATATATTACTATTAGGCTTCCACTAGCATCTTTTTATGTTTCCATAAATTAATGGGACAAGTAATATCCAATATACCATAATATCAGTTTGTATCGGGCTATGTTAATACGATGCATAGACACAATGTGCTGTACTTTATGGATCCTCTGGATGGAATAGATGAAAATTGATATATTTATTACCACTTTTAGATCCCATACAAATAAAAAAAAATAATTTGCTTCACATTTTAAAGCACCTTTGTATTAAAACAACAGGGAAATGAATAGACTTTCCAGTGCACAGCATAATGTTATGTGCAAATCTAACAAAACTCAACAATGTTTTTACTTTATCATGAAAATGTCGTAATATTTATTTTATACATTGACTTTATTGGACATGCACATTTTGTGAGCAGTTCATCATATTAAAGGGATTTTCCAGGATTTTTAAACTGATGACCCATTCTCCAGATAGGTCATGAGTATCTGATTGTGGGGGTTTGACACCTCCAATCAACTGTTTGAGAAGGCCTCGACTCTCCTGTGAGCCCGCCAAGCACAACGTCGTCCATCTGATAGAGGCTGTACTTGATAACGCTGCTCAGCCCCATTCACTTAAATGTGACCTATGGGGGAAGTGAGCACCAGTGTCTTCTCAAACAGCTGGTCGGTGGGCGTCCTAGTTGTCCGACCCCCACTGATCAGATAATGATGACCTTTGCATAAGTCATCAGTTCAAAAATCACAGAAAAACCATTTAAAGGATTGTCCAGCAGACCTTGAAATAGAAGAAGTGATACTCACCACAAAATCTCCCACCATACCTGTTAGGATGCTACTAGTGTCCGAAGTGGACTTCAATCTGAATTTCAGGGAAAATTCGATTCAACACGAAGCAGCATCCTTCTGCCTAACTCCACAGATGACGCGATCAGGGCTGATTGTGACATCTGAATCAGTAGCAACACCCACCGAGTATGGAGCAGGCTCACTGCAGCAGCCCGCTCCATACTATTGTGGGGACATAATGCCTTACATGTAGAAAACTTTTGATATGTTATAGGGATGAGTGCACTCGCTTGGTGCACTGTCCTTGCTGTATGAGACATCTCACTTCCTGTCCTGCAGTGAGGAGAGACAGCTTGCTAAGCCCCCCCACCATCAAAACTTTTGATATATCGCAATAACATATCAAAAGATTTCTGAGAGAACAGTGACCCTTTAAGACTGGTTTCTCATTAGCATAAAATTGGCCTATTTTATACTTGTGTGAAGAGTAAACGTGGATTTAGACGAGCAGATAATTGTTTAAGCCAGGGGTCAGCAACCTTCGGCACTCCAGCGGCTGTGAAACTACAACTCCCAGCATGCACATTTGCTTGGCTGTTCTTGTATCTCCCATGGAAGTGAATGGAGCATGCTGGGAGTTGTAGATTCAGAACAGCTGGAGTCCCGGAGGTTGCTGATCCCTAGTTGAAGCAATCAAGGACACGAGTGACTACCAACTGAACGTTCTAGCCAGTGGTGCAACTAGAAATGTCTGGGCCCCACAGCAAATTTTTGAACTGGTCCCCCTACCCAGCAACTTCTTCGCAACCACCGACTCCCATGCAATCCCCACTTTGCACTACGTGTAAAAATTATTTTTTTCGATGGTATAATCGTTAAGACGCCTACACAGGGCTGTCAATCGTCAAGAATGTACATGATGCACATTTACATAACGCAATTAAATTAACTACAAACGATGATTGTACTTGTTCGCATCAACGATTTCACAGACGTTGAACGAGCATTTTTGGTAAGATCGCTCAGTCGTTAGAAATATCTACATGCCACAATTCTTGTCCATCTTCCATCACTTGCATTCAAATCGTAGTGATTATCTGCTCCTCTAAATCCTCCTTAACATGTAATATCATCTGTCGAAAGAAGAACGTCCAGAAGTCCCGTAAGACTTTTTCTTCTTTATTGAACACGAATGGTTCATAAAAGACGGATTCAAAATAACAGCGTAAGGCTCATTCTTCAGGTAACGATCTTTGCCCTTCAAGGAGCATTCTTCTCCAGATTAGGAACCAGAATGGCAGATATTCAGGTCTATGGGCCAGATTACATAGTGTCCTCATTAACTATTAGACTAACCATTGAGCTTTACAGCCCAGAAAATCGTCACTGAAAAGACGTGTATAGAAAATGGAGGAAGGCGTTCCCTTTTACCCACACAATCTGAAGTGAATTGTCTCTATTCAGGGAATGGGAATTGTTACTCAAAGGGGCCAACCCCAAATCAGATTTTCATGAACTGCCAGGGACAATGCATTTAATGTAGCTTCATTACACAATCTCGTCCAAAGCTTCTGAAAGTGACTTCTCACTAATTATCATAAATAGCAGAAGCAAATCTTTCATTCCCAAAGCAGGTTCCATCTGTCCTCGATGTCTCCCTACCCGAAGTTCCAAAGGCAGGATCCTCCCCTTGCACAATATAAGAAGTTTATATAGTGTGTGCTTCTATAAGGAACACAAACAGGGCGAGGATTAACATAACCGCCTTGCACCTTAAACAAACACTACTTTTGACTCACGGGGCCAGTATTATATTGCTTCATCCATTCTGCAGAAGGGAAGCCATATGGTTCAAAGCCACATCTTCCTGCATACGTAATTGTGGCACATCATTGTTTAATTTTACTCAATTAAGAATTTATGTTATCATAAAATACAGATCCTGAAGGAAATGTGACTTTCTCATAAGAAGCATTATGTATACCGCTACCTCTTGTCCTCATTTTAATTGTATTAGCAGCATCCCTGAAATATCAGTTAGGGCTCGTTCACATCACCGTTAGGGATTCCGTTCTAGCTTTCCGTTATAACGGAAAATAACGGAATCCATAGGACGGAAATCAAAACGGACATCTTTAAGAGGCATTCCATTTTGATCCGTCATTATAGAAGCCTATGGGAAAGCATAACGGATCCGTCTGGTTTCCGTTATGCTGGACAGAAACCAAAGTTCTGTCGACAGGACTATATATATATATATATATATATATATATATATATATATATATATATAAATACATATATATACATTCACACACACACACACACAGATACACACCAACACATACATACATACACACTCATACGTTCATGCACACACACATACACATACATACATGAATGTACATACACACCAGCACATACACACACACCTTCATGCACACACACGTACACATATGTACGGACATACACACATACATACAAACACATATATAAATACACATACAAATATACACACATACATGCAGACACAAACATACATGCACCCATACCGGCACAGACACACACACACACATTCATACACACATACATGCATACACACATACATGCGCCCACACACACATACACACACACACACAGATACACGCACATACATACACACAATGGGATACAGATTTCCATTACTGAGCCCTCAGTTACTGAGCACCAACAATTGTCAAGTATAGAAAGAAATAGATGATGCTAAAGAGTTAACACTAATGGACCCGGTGGCTTTATTTCCTAGCACTTTATGAACAAGTAGAGCCGGAAGATAACTTTTCTATTTGATCTTAAAAGGCAGGAAAAGTGAACAGCAGGAATCCCCAAATGATAGGATTCCCAAGTGAGTGAACTGGAGTCCAATGAGAAAGATATTAGTCATTAAGAAGTCAGGGCTTTATCAGTGTGCATTAAAGCCCATGCTCCTGCCAGAAGTGGCCCAGAAACGTATTGTAACAGCCAAGAGCAGGACTGGAAGTAACCGAGACGCTGCACAAACATAGCTAATTAGGACTTCAAGGCTAATGCTGATAATTGACAGCCTAGTGAGTTTGCCCCTTACTCTGGCCACCCACACGTGCAGCACCTGTTTCATCCTTATGACAGTGAGTACATTAAACTTATTTGTGCCACCCTCAGCGTACTTCATAGCTAAATGGCCTATAAGGGTAGATGCACACGTTCAGGATTTATGTGCGGACAATCCACACTAAAATCCACAGGGGTTCACAGGGAAATCCGTGCGGTCAATCCGCATCAATTGGTGCGGATTTGCGTGCGGATCTGCATGTGGATTTGGTGCGGATTTTCCAGGAAAAATAAAATAAATTGACATGCTTTGAATTCTAAAATCTGCACCGTAGGTCAAAATCCGCGCTGAAAAAAATCCGTACCGTGTGCATGAGAATTTCAAATTCTCATAGAATACAATGTACATGACCTACGGTGCGGATTTTCCACACGCAAATCCGCGCGCAATCCTGATTGTGTGCATTTACCCTAAAGAGTGCTGTAACCAGTTGTGACTAAATCTAATTGCAACTGGTGTTTTTATGCCCCCCTCGCCAGTTTCTGAAAAGCGGTCATGGTGAGGGCAGAGTGTGGATGGGGTCATAAGCCCTGGCACATTTGAGCCAGAAACTGCTACCAGCTGCAGAAGATCTCAGTCTGGTACATGGACTGTTGTAGGAGGCATTTAATTTATGACAAGGTCTCATCATAGATTAAATGTCACTCCAGGGTACCACCCCTATGAAGACCAGTGTAGCATACACCAGTCTTGATAAATCAGAGCCTATGTTTTTTGGGGGAGATTCACAAGCGGTGGACTGCGGATGGAGTCAGTGCTTCAAGAGCCACCACACAAAGAGATATCCAGGTCATGGACTACAACTCTTGCTCTCCTTGTGTCAAGCCACTCATGACCCAGAGACAGTGTCAGAAGCGTCTCACATGGGCTAAAGAGAAAAAGGACTGGACTGTTGCTTAGTGGTCTTAAGTCCTGTTTTTAGATTGAAGTAAATTTTGCATTTCACTTGGAAATCAAGGTCCCAGACTCTGAATGAAGAGTGGAAAGGCACACAAATCAAGTTGCTTGAGGTCCAGTGTGAAGTTTCCAAAGTCAGTGATTGTTTGGGGAGCCATGTCATCTGCTGGTATTGGTCCACTGTGTTATAGAAATTTTAGAGTACTTCATGCTTTCCTCTTCTGAGAAGCTTTATTGAGATGCTTATTTCATTTTCCATCAAGATTTAGCACCTGCTCACACTGCCAAAAGTACCAATACCTGGTTTAATAACTACGGTATCATTGTGCTTCATTTGCCAGCAAACTCGCCTGAGCTGAACCTCATAGACAATCTATGGAGTATTGTCAAGAGGAAGATGAGAGACAGCAGACCCAACAATGCAGATGAGTTGAAGGCCGCTAACAAAGCAATCTGGGCTTCCATAACATCTCAGAAGTATCACTGACTGATCCATGCCACGCCACTTTGAAGCAGCAATTCATGTAAAAGGAACCCCAACCAAGTATTGAGTGCATTTATTGTCAGGGGCGTAACGATCGCGGTCACAGTGGATGCAACCAAGACCAAGCCCAGCTGGTAGAGGGGGCCCGCTGCACTCACATGTTGCTGTCAACAGAGATAATGCTCTGTACTTCATGCTGAGCCTCGTCAGAGCTCTCAACTCAGCTCCATCACATGCGGTACAGCATTTATCAGGCCCCAGCGCTGCCCTACTAGAATTATTCACAAATTAAACAGGTAGATAGAGCCTGACTAAAATTGATTAGGTCCCGCCCACCCACTTAATTTGAGAATAATAGGGCAGTGCCAGGGCCTGATATATGCTGGAGCGCATGTGATGCAGGTGAGGTGAGTGCACTGACGGGACCCGGCATGAGGTACAGTGGCAGTGCTGGGCCCTGTTACATGTGAGCGAAGACTGGGGCAGTGGAGGACATTACTAGGAGCAGTGGGGGACATTACTAGGGGCTGTGGGGGACATTACTGGGGCAGAGGGGAATATTACTCGGGGCAGTGGGTCACATTACTGGGGGCAGTGGGGAACATTATTAGGGTCAGTGGGGAACATTACTGGGGGCAGTGGAGGACATTACTGGAGGCAGTGAGGGACATTACTGTGGGCAGTGGGGGACATTACTGGGGGCAGTGAGGGACATTTCTGGGTACTGGGGGCAGTGGGGGACATTACTGGCTTCAGTGGGGAACATTAGTGGGGGCAATGGGGGACATTACTGGGGGTAGTGGGGGACATTACTGGGACAGTGGAAGAACATTACTGGAGGCAGTAGGGGACATTACTGGGGGCAGTGGGGGACATTACTGGCAGCATTGAAAGGGCACTACTGGGGGCACTATAGGGATATTACTTTCTGTGGGTGCTATAGGCACATTGGGGGGGGGGGGATATTATTACTTCCAGAGACCAGGGGTGTAACGATCGTGGTCACAGAGGGTGCGACCGGGCACACACGTCATGCAAAAAATACTTTATTTGTAGTGAATTTCATAATCCACTATAGACTTTAAGGTAACATTTGGCTCCATAAAAATGTGAGGAAAAAGGGTTGTGAAATAATTTTCATTTTTCAGCTTTGGGAGAGCCAAAGCGTTAGTAGAAACATGTGGTCTATACGTCATGGACGTCTAGAGATCATTTATGGTGTTTTTAGTGCAGTTTTGGAAGCCAAAATCAAGAGTAGATCATGAAAGTAGTGAAAGTATAATGGACAGATACAACTTCTCTATTTTGAATTCACTGCTTCATAAAACCTGAATATGGGGCTGTACCATTACAATGCCCTCTAAAACAATGATCTTAACTGGTGGCACATTAAATATGCCCTCATGTGCTTAATACTGTGTATATGTCCCACATTGTGTTTTCTCTTCTCTTATAGGGGCACTATGTATGCTTCCTCCAAGCACGGTGTCATGTGTATGTTTATATATCACATATATGTATCTATATGGGCGCTTTATATGCTTGTGCACTGTGTTCCCTCCCTTTGTTATGACAAAAACAAGTACAGATTCAGGAAAAGTTTTGGAAAGTTTGATCAAATCCAAACTTATTTTAGCTATATAAGATACTAGCAGAAAGACCCAGCTTCGCACGGGTATATTTCATCTGTTTCATTTAATGCATGTGTGTATGTTGTTAAAAGATATCGACAGTATCCCCCCATAACGTGACCTCTACAGCAACCCACCTTAACACTGACCACCCTCCCCCAGACTGCCCCACCTCCTTAAAATGTGACCTCCACAGAAGCCTGCCCCTTTAACAGTGAGTTCCACAGCACCCCACCCCTTGACAGTGAACTGCACAGGGGACCACCCCCTTAACAATTACCTCTACAATACCCCACCCCTTAACAGTGACCTTCATAGGGGGCAGTCCCCTTAACTGTGACCTCCACCATTCCCTGCCCCCTTAACAGAGACCTCCACAGCACATGCCCCTTTAACAGTGACTGCCACAGTACCCTGCTTCCTTAACAGTGACCTCACAGTATCCTGCTGCCTTAACAGTGACCTCTACAGCAACTGCCCCTTTAATAGTGGCCTCCACAGTCCCCTGCCCCCTTAACAGTGACCTCCACAGTGCCCGCCCCTTTAACAGTGACTTCTAGAGCGTCCTGACAATCATCCAATCGAATTCCTTTTCTTAGGGGGCATTATTGTTTTTAATTGACAGTATATAAAACCCCCCAGAATTAGTATACACATAAGGTCATGTATTTGTATTTTTTTTACAAATAATTGGAACGCGCGGGGTGAAAATTTACACTCAAAACATAGTCTATGACGTTCCCCGAGTCACAGGAGGTGGCTGTGCAAAATTTTGTGATTGTAAATGCGACGGTGCGGATTCCTTTAGCGGACATACATACATACATACACACAGATTTATATTTTAGATATTGAGAAAAGCTGGCCACAAATACAACTGTTTTAAAAAATTTATGTTCATTTGTGCATGTGTGCTGGAATGTGAATGTGATGTCAAGGACCACAGCTGAGATCCCCACAATATCTTGGATTGATATCCAGTGACCTACATGATGAGATGCCTGATGAGTATGAATATTTGAGTATTGTATCACAATTACTAAAGCATACAGGTGACAATCTACAATAACATGAGGTCCATGAGGCCTTCACTGTACCTCCATATACAGAGGTTTTTTGTATTGGATTCTAGAGATTACTAGGGGCTGTGGGGGACATTACTGGGGCAGAGGGGAATATTACTCGGGGCAGTGGGTCACATTACTGGGGGCAGTGGAGGACATTACTGGAGGCAGTGAGGGACATTACTGTGTACTGGGGGCAGTGGGGGACATTACTGGGGGCAGTGAGGGACATTTCTGGGTACTGGGGGCAGTGGGGGACATTACTGGCTTCAGTGGGGAACATTAGTGGGGGCAATGGGGGACATTACTGGGGGTAGTGGGGGACATTACTGGGACAGTGGAAGAACATTACTGGAGGCAGTAGGGGACATTACTGGGGGCAGTGGGGGACATTACTGGCGGCATTGAAAGGGCACTGCTGGGGGCACTATAGGGATATTACTTTCTGTGGGTGCTATAGGCACATTTTTTGTATTGGATTCTAGAGATGAGCAAATCTATTCGCCGCTTCGTAGATTCGATACGAATCTTGGAAATTTTCCGCTGCCAAGCGAATCCGAGTTTTTTGAGATGCACTTCGTTAGATTAGAAAATGTTCTCAAGACTTTCTACGCATTCGCTACGTACTTGTTCGTTAAATTGTACGCTAATGTTACGTATAAGTTAGTTTATACGCTGATGCCTACGAATTCAGTTAATTAGCGAACCTTTACTGTTAGTTCGTTATTCGTGCGGCAAAAGCCCGGGAAGAAAGCGGTCACCTGACCTAGTGGGCAGGGCTTGCTCTGATTGGCTCAGGCTTGGTAAGCCAGTGACGCATCACTTGTGCTGCGACTGCTGAGACGAGCAGAAGCACTGTGTGTGAAGTCCCTAGAGACTGAGACCTGTTTTGTTAAAATTGGGGTGTAATTATTCTGGGAATCAATATTACACATATCAGGGAAACTGCAGGGCTAGTGCAGGGCTATTAATTAATCAGGCAGGGAGAGAGATCGCAAGAGAGACAGGGAGAGAGACAGGGACAGGGACAAAGACCAGCTGCAGGGCCACAGTCAAGTGAAAGATGGAATGGATAAGCAAAAGGGGTCCAGTTCCAGACAGACCTCGAGCTCCAAAAAAAGGAGAAGGTGGTACAGGGTGCAGTGCCAAAGGACCTGTAGCCGGAGCTTCTACTCTTCTTCTTCTAGTATTCGCAATACTTGGACAGTGTTCCACCAGGCTAGCCCACCAAGGCGCAAAATTGTAGTGGAGGAGAAAGTGGATGAGATAGTGGAGTGGATGGCACACTTATCTCAGTCACAGCCGGATGATCTGCTGTCATCTGCTGATACAGTATCCATATGTAGCCAGGGGTCAGACTCAAAGCGTTCCTCCTGCTCCACCATTCCGCGCCAGCAAAGCCCGTCATTTTCTGCCACCTCTTGGGCTTCAGTGCCCCCTCCTAGTGGTGTCCCTTCTGCAATTTATAAAATAAAAGGCCACCGAACCCCACCGCATAATTTGGCGGTTATAGAGGACAGCCTCCCTGAGGATTTCTTAGAGGGCAGTCAGAGTTTGCACTGCCCGGAATTGGAGGTTGGTGGGGAACAGGCTAATTTGCATTCCAAAAAAAGTGGTGAGGAGGAGTCTGATGATGAATCTGAGGTGTTAGACTGGAGGACCAGGGAGGAGGATGGGGCTGGTGAGGAGGATTTGATCTCTGAGGAGGAGGATGGTAGTAGTGGCAGCAACAGAGGGCAGAGGCGAGTTAGGCCCAGGGCCAGGCCTTCCTTGGGAACTAGCGAGACCCCAAGTGTAGTGGGGCCGGCACCAGGGTGTAAGCGTGCAAGAACTACAAGTTTGGCCAGCTGTGGAGGGCGCACGTCAGGTGTAATTTCTGTAAACAGAAATTGAGCCATGGGAAAGCCACAAATGTAGGGACCACTGCTCTGTGGAACCATCTGAAGCAGCATCATGCCGCCAATTTAGAGCAGCGCATTAATACTGAAGAGCTGGCTACTTCTCCCAGGGTCCCTCGCGTCAGGCTGGCCGCATCCAGGGGCGTAATTCAGCTCGCATCCAGGGGAATAACTAGTACAAACACCTCATCGCCCACTGTGTGCATGTCTCCACCTCCTCTTATTCGCCAGCCGTCCATTGCCGAGTGCGTGGCCAGGAAGCAGGTTTACGCCACAAGTAATCCAACAGGGCACAAACTGAATTGTCACCTGGCAAAGTTGCTGGCTGTGCAGTCTCTGCCATACCAATTGGTTGACTGCACAGCTTTTAGGGAGCTAATGGCTTGCGCTCAGCCACACTGGCAGGTCCCTAGCCGGCATTACTTCTGAAACAAAGCTATCCCCGCCCTTTACTCCCACGTGGCAGACAATATTGGACGCTCCTTACAGCTGTCTCTCTGCAGCACCGTGCATGTCATGGCGGACACCTGGAGCAGTGCTTACGGCCAGGGGCAATACATGTCCTTTACTGCCCACTGGTTGAATGTATTTAGTGGCAGCGAGGCAGGAACCCCCCAGAAACCAGGCCAATTGCTGTTGGCACCTCCACGCGCTTTCCAGGCAGGATTGCAGCAGACCACCCAACAACTATCCGCTTCTGCCTCCACAGGAAGTCCACCTGCTGGAGCATCAGGGCAGAGAGTTACCCCCCCTCCTTCATATCATATGTGCCAGGTGAAATGCTGTCATGCAGTCTTAGACTTAATTTGTCTTGGCAGCAGCAGCCACATAGGCCAGCACTTGCTGCATTACATCAAGCAGCAAATAGCGCGCTGGCTGTCTCCACGCCAGCTGGAAGCGGGCAAGGTAGTGAGTGACAGGTACAAATATAGTGGCAGCGCTGAACCTGGGTCAATTCACGCATGCTCCCTGTATGGCACATGTCCTAAATCTAGTGGTGCAGATATTTCTAAAAACATTCACTGGCCTGCGCACAATGCTGGCAAAGTAGCGGATTTGCACTCATTTGAGCCATTCATATGTGTCTCACCACGCTCTGCTGGAACTGCAGCGGCAAAACGGTCTTCCGCCACACCGCTTGATAGGTGACATGCCAACCCAGTGGAATTCCACTCTTCATATGTTGCAGCGGCTCCTTGAGCAGCGTAGAGCAGTGGATGATTTTGTCCAGCAGCAGACAGAATCTTCGACCATAGGGAGCAGTTGCAGCTTTGATTTCCGTCAGTGGAGGCTGGTCCGAGATGCCTGCACTGTTACATAGTAACATAGTAACATAGTTTATAAGGCCGAAAAAAGACATCTGTCCATCCAGTTCGGCCTGTTTTCCTACAAGTTGATCCAGAGGAAGGCAAAAAAACCCTGTGAGGTAGAAGCCAGTTTTCCCCACTTTAGGAGAAAAAAATTCCTTCCCGACTCCAATCAGGCAATCAGAATTACTCCCTGGATCAACGACCCCTCTCTAGTAACTATAACCTATAATATTATTACCCTCCAAAAATACATCCAGGCCCCTCTTGAACTCTTTTAGTGAACTTACCATCACCACCTCCTCAGGCAGAGAGTTCCATAGTCTCACTGCTCTTACCATAAAGAATCCTCTTCTATGTTTATGTACAAACCTTCTTTCCTCCAGACGCAGAGGATGTCCCCTTGTCACAGTCACAGTCCTGGGGATAAATAGATCGTGGGAGAGATCTCTGTACTGACCTCTGATATATTTATACATAGTTATTAGATCTCCCCTCAGTCGTCTTTTTTCTAAAGTGAATAACCCTAATTTTGATAATCTTTCTGGGTACTGTAGTCCACCCATTCCAGTTATTACTTTAGTTGCCCTCCTCTGAACCCTCTCCAGCTCTGCTATGTCTGCCTTGTTCACAGGAGCCCAGAACTGTACACAGTACTCCATGTGTGGTCTGACTAGTGATTTGTAAAGTGGCAGGACTATGTTCTCATCACGGGCATCTATGCCTCTTTTGATGCAGCCCATTATCTTATTGGCCTTGGCAGCAGCTGTCTGACACTGGTTTCTGCAGCTTAGATTTCTGTTCACTAAAATTCCTAGGTCCTTTTCTATGTCAGAGTTACCCAATATTTTACCATTTAGTATGTACTGGTGACTTGCTTTATTCCTTCCCATATGCATAACTTTACATTTGTCAGTGTTAAACCTCATCTGCCACTTCTCTGCCCAAGCCTCCAGTCTATCCAGATCCATCTGTAGCAGTGCACTGTCCTCTTCTGTGTTAATTACTTTACACAGTTTAGTGTCATCTGCAAAGGGCACTTAAACTTCAGATCGGACCATTTCCGCTGGATCTGGCTCAGGGTCAGCACAGTGTCGAAACGATGGCGCAAGCCTCGGATTACCTGCTGGATCACCTCCTTTTTATGCTGGTTCGGGTGGCTGTGTGTGCCATCATAATCCTTCCGGTCCATCAGCCGGATCATGTATTTCAGCTCTCCAGAGCTAAATGCTGAGGATCGCCTGAATGCCATTTTCCAAACTTCGCTCTGCCTTTGAGGAGTGCACGCTGTGGCCTAGCGTCGTGCGTGCCTGTGTATTACGCAATCGCTAGACTATAGTACGCTGAGGAGTCGTACGCAATTTGTACGCTCTTGCGTACGTGTTCAAAGAAGTTTCGTACCTTTACAAAATGGAACGTTCGTTATTAGTGCGCGAATGTTCGCAAAACACCACAAAATAACGTATGATTTGTACGCAGATTCGCCAAATAGATTTGTCGAAGGTCCGAATCTTATGAAAAGTTCGATGAATATTCGGCGAAGCGAATTTTGGATGATTCGCTCATCTCTATTGGATTCCATATAATCCTGACAGAAAAAAAATGGTAGTATGCTGTATTGCACCCCATGGGGGTCATTTACTAGGCCCCTGTATGACATAGGCTTGAAACTTTTAAAATTCCATGGCACCAAAATTTACGAGCAAGTGGCATTTCTACACCGCCCTTGCTAATTTCTGAAATGTGGGAATGACAGGGGTGTGGTGTGGGCGGGGCCCATTATAATTTACGCCAGTTTAGTAGGTGAATGTAGTGGTGTTCACATGGTGTTTTCTTTGCATCACTATATTCTAACACCTATAACTTTTTTATATTTTGTGGCCAACAGGGCAAATGTCAAAAAAGCACAAACTCCCTCCCGCGCATATAGGAAGTCAGTGCAGGAATTTCACAATTTTACACTCTAAATTAGAATAATGTGATATACTGGTGGAGGGGACCGCACGCTAGATATGAGATACCCCTTCAAGAAATGGGAAAGCTATAATGTCCCCCCTATGAATTTAGAAAGCTGCGTGACAACCTGTAATGGCCCTCCAAGAGTTGAGGAAGCTTTCTGACACCTATGGTGCCCCTCAAGACCCCCCTCCCCTTCCCCCAAGACTGTCACTCGCTGTCATTGTTCTAAGCCTCTGTCAGTGGTTCCTTCAGATTTGACAGAGAGATTAGCGTAGCATGCAGCACTAATCTTCCTGTCAACAAGATATTCACTACATTAGGAACCATGATGGATGACTATTACTATAAAAATTACATTCCACTCTATCAACCATACAGTAGAACACAGCACAACATACCTATTACATCCAGATATTTCCCCTCTGATGTAGACGTTCTCATTCCTCATCTTCTCCATTCGGACCAGACCACCATGATGACTTCTCTCAGCCATGTTTTGTCTCTGCACAGTTTGGCACACAGACATCTTAGTTTCCTACTTTTCCATCATCCTCCCCACCTTCCAAACACCCCATTCTGCCACATCCAATACTGTGCCCACTGTGCTCCCCAATACTATACTGCAGAAACAGATAGTCTCCCTGAAAATTCTAGTGCCACATAGACAGTGCCCCTTCAATAATTGATACACAGTGCCCTGAAAAATAATTTTGCTGCAAACATAGTGTCCCCCAAAATAATTGTGCTAAGCTGATACTGTGCCAAGGTGGTCCCATGGTAATAGTGCTCCCCAAAGCCCCACCAATAGTAATAATTCTCTGCCAGGGTTCACTTAGTGCTAACAGTGCCCCTACTAGTAATAATGTCCCCATTGTGCCCTACAAGTAAAAATGCCCCCCCCCCCCCATAGTACCCCCAGTACAAGAATGATGCTTTTTAGCCTCACTAGGGGAATTTAATATGGGATCATTTGGTCACTTCTTCCATAGACTGATTTACCATTCAAGTCTATGGGAGAATCAGTGCGCTCCAATTAAAAGGGTATTCCATCTCACAAATGTAGTTCGTATAATTAGATATAGCCATACCAATATTATTGCTAATAGAATGTATTTATATAAAATGTACCATTTAGAAGATTTGCCTATTTGTATATTCATTGTCCCACACACATCAGTCAGTCCGTTGCCCCTAGTTACTTCCACCGTGGCCATGTAGTAGTGGTGGCCAGCTTGCTCCTTTTCAAACCCGCTCTGATGTAACTGCTGTATTGTGAACGCATATTGCATGAGCAAGCGGAGACACATCTTAGGGTACTTTCACATCTGCGTTTTGGACGCTACCAGTCCAAAACGCAATGGTAAGGATCCGTCCAAAACGCAGACTTTATAAACGGTTCCTGCTCCATAGAGATGAATTGATCTTGGAACAGGATCCGTTTCTCTTAGTTTTGGAAACGTAGACAAAAATGCTACAATCCTAAGATGTGTCTCCTCATGCTCATGGAACATGCGTTCACGATACAGCAGTTACCTCAGAGCGGGTTTGAAAAGGAGCAAGCCGGCCACCACTACTACATGGCAACGGTGGTCGTAACTAGGGGCAACGGACTGGCTGATGTGTGTGGGAAAATGGATATACAAATAGGCAAATCTTCTAAATGGTACATTTTATATAAATGCATTCTATTAGTAATAATACTGGTATGGCTACATCTAATTATATAAACTACATTTGTGAGATGGGAATACTCCTTTAAGCAGTACGAGTTTCAGAAGGTCCAAGGCTGCCATAGCAACTGTCTAGCTTCTGCAATCTCATTGCAGGGAAGCTGTTCGGTCACCAGGAGCACTGTGCTCCCAGTGAACGACTGCTCAGATGTCATGGTCGCAATTGACCATGGCATCTGAGGGGTTAAAAGTCCATGATTGGATCTCTGATCAAGGACTGTGCCACTGGGAGTTTTCTGTGTAAAACAGCAGGCACTTGGTGGTTATGGCACCCGCTTAGTTCCTGAGTGGAAACCATCTGTTAAGACCCGACATCCTCTGTACATTTACAGTGGATATAGGGAAGGGGTTAAACTCATGACATTCTATGCACATGTGTAATGTATGTCAAAAAGGGGTTAAAGAAAGATTATTATGGCCCTATTGTAGTGACCTATGATAGGTTACTATAGGTTTTCTTTTGTTTTTGTCTTTAATAAAGATTCACATGTTCTTTGTAAATGATAACAGTCTTACCTTGTAGACGCTGTTTTGAGTAATCCTGTGGGTGCCTGTATGTCCCTGTATGCAGGTGTTCCTGTCTCCGAGGCTGACCACAATAGAAGATGGAGCGCACGGTGTGGTTTGGATGTCTGATGGTGGCAGGATGCAGGTGTTGTGAAAACACATTGTCACACTGTCTATCAGCCATTATTAGCGGACATCTCTCTGAGACATTACCCATTGCTCATAGTTAGTGATCTGCAGCTCGGTTAATGTGAACTCAACCACATCTATGAAACTAAATCCTGGCTATATCATTTCTCCATTGTTAAAGGCAATTGTTTGTATCTGCATTTTTACTGTTATGCCAGGTGTACACGGAGCTGCAAAACCCTACCTTCTATCTCATAGCCCACAGTCTGTTCACAGATGAATTTATAAGTTCACCAAAGAAAAACACTATGGGGGTCATTTTAGACGCCGGTCTTAATGAGCCCCTGTGCTGGTGCTGGATCCACCGAAGTTATGTAGACTTTTTTTAGACCTGGCGCATTGCAGGGAAAAGTCAGGAATATGCCTCATATAGCTGTATTTCTGCCCCCTTAATATAAAATATACAATGGCATTCTGGGAATAGACTTAGGGCTCATGTCTTTGGGCTCGTAGCTTTTACAGCAGTGCTGAAAGGCAGTACATCTCCTTATACCAGGGTTGCCAACTGTCCAGAAATTTCTAACAGTCCATAAAAATAGGCAACTGTTTTCCTGTGTTTCCGTGAAAAAAAATAGATGTGTCCGTGATTTTTTTTGAGGTTGGTGGTACCTGACTAGATTATTTTGGTGATAATTATCATCATTTTACATCTCACGGTAAATGCGGGTAATTAATTTTTATCAGTATATTGAACTTATTACTTGTCTTTATCATTTATTATGTTTGATTTTGAGATAAGTTGTCCAGAAAAAAGCCTTATACCTCTATGTGTTGCTGTATAGGATCCGTCAGAGCCAAATAGCTAAGATGTGCTCCCCTTGTACCAATCTTTGTAATGGAGTATACCTCTGTAAGTACATCAGACTGGGCATGCCATAATCTTCTTTCTGTTGAATTTGTTTAGAATATCTGTATTTCCCATATGAAATCAGAGGACTATGGAGGTACAGTAGGGGCTTCTTATCTCTCTATGGCAGCCCTGTTATGTCTTCATACAAAACAGACCCATGTTACTATGTTATATAGTGTGCCTACCTTAAAATGCAATATATGTAATTGTTACATATGCAACTCAGCACATCTGTAGCCTTCTGTGGTCCAACCATATTCCGATATTGTGTGCTTACTGTATGTGTTTGACGCTTAAACATCGGCATTCTGTTTTGCTGTATTTAATGACAAAGACTGCTTATAACATACTCTCTTGCAGATATATTTTTTATTATGGAAGTCAATGGTAGACAGTATGCATAAACCTTTGGCTATAAAAAAGGCAGAAGAAACGTAGTACAGTATGTAACCACAGTATATACCAGCTGTATACTATTTGACTATATATTGTTTGACTATATACTATTTGACTTAGGCCGCTTTCAGACGAACGTATTTGCAATGCGTATAGAGTCCGGATTTAATGTACCGGAATCCACTGCTAATGTTAATGAATAGAGCTATTCACATGGGCATATAATTTCCATCAGTACTTGAAATCCGCAGCATGTCCGAGTTTTGTGCGGATTTGTTTCCAAATACACACATTACAGTCTGTGCAGTGCATAAATAATGAAAGAAGGAAGAAATACGCATGTAAATCCTGATGAAATCCTGATGACAATACTGATGGTATATCATCAGGATCCTGAGCCAGAATACTGATGGATTTCAACACGTCTGAAAGTGGCCTTATTATTGTGGAAGTTGACATGAAAATTCATCCTTTTTACAACACTTTTTGTTATTTTTTTCCCCCCATTTCTTTGAGGCCTGGCAGGGTGCAGAGGTTTAAAAAAAAAAAGACTCACCTGTCACCCACAATCTGCTTCCAGCGCTCTTCCACTTCAGGTCTCTGCTGGACCAGAAATGTGACATGCCATCTACGTGCACTCACTGCTGCCAACCAATGACTGGCCTCAGGACATGTGCAGGCATGCATGTAGATGACATGTCACATTTCTGGCCCAGCGGGGACCAGAAGCAGAGGAGAGGGGAGTATGTATACCTCAGGGGAGTATGTATACCTCAATTATCTGCCCTAAATGTGATGTGCATCCATAATGGAGTACCAACACTCGTCATCTTCATTCACATTTTACCCTGCCAAAGATTTCCATATAGCAGATAGGGAGAGTTCGGACAAATTCACATGCAGGAGATTTGTTGGAGACATTTCTGTGACTGTTCCATTCATCATATATAATTCTAAATATAAATTGTAAGGTTGAAAACTTGAAAAATAAGAAATGTAAGGTTGAAAATAGGTATAAATTCTTCTCGTTATTATCCTCCAATTTTGATCCAGAATCCGGTCTGATTAGTTACTGTGACTGAGCTGCACATAGGTCATGTAAACAATGAACGTGACATCACTGGCCTAGAAAGACACCTCAGTGCTCAATGGAGTGCTGCGGCTCCTTCAAACAGCTGCTCGATGGGTGCACAGGCCTGGGTGTCGGACCCCCACCAATCAGATGTTGACGACCTATCCTGAGGATAGGTCAATGATATTCTACTCCTGAAAAACCCCTTTAAATATGTTGTACCCTAGAAAAGTAACTTTTTCACAGAAGGTTGCCTTGAAAACGTCTGGTGTAGTATACTTTACATAACTGACTAGTGGCATGAAAAGACTTCAATTTTTATTAAATAATACAATGATTTTTATGCAACGATTTTATGCAAATCTGCAACATTTTAATGCCAGAAAAGTGGGGCAAATCTTTTGATAAATTCTCCCCAACTATAGTTAATGGGATGCCATTGTTTCATTTAAATCTTACAAAGGATGGGTACGTCACTGCTGTTTTTATTTCTGTTCCTAGACTGAAAAGAACAATACCTATGTGAATGCAGTCCTACCCCATGTCAGTTTTTACCCAGTATTTTCTAATTTGAGATGTATTATCACAATGTAAAACCGCACATTTATATTCAGAACGTATGTTTAATGTATACAGAGTTAACACAAGGTAACATTTCTAACGTATGTGACCATGTCATATGATCTCTTTGCTCGCGGGGTGGCGTTCGGAGCACACGTGTGTAGCAGCAGTTGAACCGTACAATTCCTCCAGGATGTGTGCACAGAGGGGAATCCTGCTCTGAACAGCGCAAGAGCTGCAAGGCAAGGAGGAGGTCAGGAAGTAAACAAGATCAAACCACATTTACCATTTTTCTTCTCTCTCGCTTGCTTGCTCAGCTTTTTATGACTTGTTTGAACACCCTGGCATGGTACGTGAATACGCTGGCCCCTCTGGCATAGACAAGGAGTTTTCAGTATTATTTGGAGGTCGGCCACATAAATACAGTGCTTGTAACTTCCCTGTATCCTCCATACCCTGCTGTCCATGTGCTGTCGCCAGTCATCACCTCCCTGTTTGCATACATCCTGGAGGCTGAGTCTGTCTTGGTCATGGGCAACATCTGGTGCTTATTTATTTAAGAGCAATTAAATTGTTTCCTTTCCTTAAGAATACACAAGTGATATAATACATTAGCATGATGTGAAGCCCTCCAAGTCTAAGATGTACGTAAAATTTGAAGGCTTCTCACTGGAAAGCAATTGATGCAAATATATTTACATCTGTACATTTCATTTGTAGAAAAAAATATGTATTGTATTCAATAAAGTGGAACATTTTGGTGTAGAAAATGGCGAAACGATATGTACAATATGTATCCATATTTATCTAGTGACTGTTTCTCAAGCTCCCTTATATATAACTGAATGTGCTGTAAACAATAAGAAAAATCTGATGAATGCAGCATTTTTTTTACTATTTTCAGAGGAGAATAAGGGACACTGTTACATATTCTTAAAGACTGCAATTGTCTACATATGTGCCTCTACTTCATTCAAAATATACAACCTCTGCTCTCTGATGTTTTCTACATCCTTTGTTTGACTCCATTCACTTCCTTGGATCTGCGGTGCAATACCAGACTCATGGATCGATGCGGTGCTGTTTCTGGAAGGAATCAGCCATGTTTTCCTAATCCTGTACTACACCCTCAACATGCTTAACAGGTGACAGTGACAGCTAGCATCCATGTCTAACTACTAACAAGTAGAGATGAGCAAATTTGTTTCAGGTCCAGTTCTAAAGAATAAATTTGACCTGAATCAAAAGTGACCACTTTGCCCTGAAAAGTTGTGTGTGATACTCTAAGGTCTCCTAGGACTAATATTTTTCTCTCTTGTGTCTCTTTTTTTTTAATTTCTCTCTCTCAAACCTTTTAAGCTCTTTAATACAAAGACAGCATAATGAATGTCAGAGTCAGTTTTTAATACTTTTTTAATTCAAAAAATTGTTCCTTATTGGAGGCAGATCATACATACAGTAGTATCAGAAAAAGCAATATCTTGTTCTGAACAAGTGGTCCAAAAAGTATCCCTTCATGGGGGCAGATGCCAGTCCATGTTTATATACACAAAACAGTAACAGAAAAAGCAGTGTCTTGTTCTAAACAAGCATTCAAAAAATGATCCTTTAAAGAGGTTGTCTCACTTCAGCAAATGGCATTTATCATGAAGCCAAAGTTAATACAAGGCACTTACTGATGTATTGTTATTGTCCATATTGCCTCATTTGCTGGCTAGATTCATTTTTCAATTGTATTATACCCTGCTGGTATCCCACGATCAACCTGTAATCCAGCAGCTGTGGTCGTGCTTATACTGTATAGGAAACTGTGTCCACCTCTCTGGTGGCCAGGACTATAGGAATGTGCATCGGTTTTTGGAAAATATATAAACTCATTTGTTTTTGTTTTTTTTTTTTAAAAAGGTGCAATAACACAATTTCCAATGCAACTATGATGCTCAATATATCATTAGCCAGTAGATTTCGTGTTTTACATTAGTTGGGTTGCTAGCTGGCTCCTGAGCATGAAAGAATACTATCTCTTTAAAAAGTAATGTGTAATGCAGTCTGTTTGTACAGTAGGTGAACTGCTGTTTGTCCTGCCTGATTATTATATAATAAAAAGTTCTGACCACCAGCATACAGTAGATTGGGACAGTTTTTACTAATACAAGTGTTCTGCATAGCGTGCCACTTAGTAACTGTAGTATAGTGACTGCTGTATACAAAAATATGGCACGTTTCAGCACATATTAAGAGTTGTACTATTGTGACAGCTTATCCTCTATTCTGTGCCTAATCATTGGGGGCCGAACCACTGGGGCCCCCACAATCACTCCCCCAACTGAATGGAGCGGCAGTCATGCATGCGCGCTGCTGCTCCTTTCAATTGTACAACGCCACCATAGATGACTGAACGCTTGTACTCGGCTATCTCCAGCAGTCACACATGTGTCTCTGCCACTTGATTCAAACGGGAAGCATGGGCCCCAGTGGGGCCCAGCCATCAGACACTTATACCCTATCCTATGGATAATAATGAGATAACCTTTTTAACTTCTTCAAGACGAGGTGATTTTCAGTTTTCTAATTTTCGTTTTTTACTCTCAGCCTTCACAAAGCCATAACTTTTTATTTTCGCCATTCACATAGCCATATGAGGGTTTGTTTTTTTTGCGGGACAAGTTGTACTTTCTAATGGCACCATTTATGGTTACATACAATGTAGGGGGAGACAGGAAAAAAAAGTCCAAATGGGTTCGAACACAATTCTGCCAGTTTTATTGGTTTTGTTTTTTGAGTGCTTCCTATGTAGTAAAACGGACCTATTACTTTTGTTCTGCAGGTCAGTACAATTACAACAATACCACATATACTGTATGTATAGTAACCCCCATAACTTTTCAATTTTTATGTGTTCAGAGCTGTGTCAGGGCTCATTTTTTGCTGAGTGATCTGTACTTTCATTGATACTATTTTGGGATATGTAACTGTGTATGACTTTTTTATCACTTTTTATTCCATTTTTTTGTAGGAGGTGAAGCAACCAAAAAGGATGAATCAGTCATTTTGACTTTGGGATAATTTTTTTTTACATATTAATAGTATGGGTGTGGCTGTACCCTAAAACAGCAGACACCTGGTGCCAATGGCCTGAACACTGACGTAAATTTGCATGAGGCAGTTGGGAAGGGCTTAAGCTATGCCTGGTTGCACCCACAACCCTGGGGGTTTTAGCAATGTAATTTCCATTTTTTCCATTTTCCAAAAACTGCTTGATGACATTGAGTGGAGCTGATGCATTTAGTTGGCAGGGAATTGCTTGGATGAAACACTTGATCTAATTTATTATTTCTGTAGATGGTGTAAGCTTAGACCAGCGGTCTAGACCTGCACCAGATTTATCACAGGGGCTCAAGCTGGCTGATAAATGTGTGCAGGGATAACAATAATGGTGTGGCACTCTCGTCCTATCTGATCTTGGTGCTGTTATTGTGGCTTCCCAGCCTCTTACATTCCTTTAATCACAAATATCAGTACTCGGACTGATCTTAGGAAAATTAGAATTTATTATTCATTGATAATATAAGGTAACTTCACATCAATGGCGTAACGTTTCGGTCAACATGACCTTTTACAAACACAAGTTGCCAGTGGAATAAAGTCTGTCCAAGAGGTAAGAAACGAGCGATGGAAAAGGTGTAGGTTCACCTGTGAAAGCGCTCTCGTGAACCTACACCTTTCCATCGCTCGTTTCTTACCTCTTGGACACTTTATTCCACTGGCAACTTGTGTTTGAAAAAGGTCATGTTGACCGAAACTTACACCATTGATGTAAAGTTACTTTGCATTATCAATGAAGAATAAATTCTAATTTTCCTAAGATCAATCTGAGTGCTGATATTTGTGATTAAAGAACTGTGTGCAGGGATAGACACTTTTCTCTGACTCTACACTAACTAATGGTTGGCTAAGGGAGAGTTCACACCTCAATTTCATTTTCCATTCTTCTGATCCATCAGAAGAACAGGAAAAAAAACAGGATGCTGTAAAAATGGATCCTGTGTATCGGGATCCTTTAAGAAAAATTGAGCCTATTGCCATTTGGCATCCATTTGAACTATTTCCATGTGAGATTCACTTTTTCAGAGGGAAAAAAGTACTGCATGCCTGCATGCTCAGGATGAGTTTTTTTTTTTTTTTTTTCTTTTTCCTGTTCTGATGGATCATAAGAACGAAAAATGAAACAGAGATGTGAATTCTCCCTTACTTGGCAATACAATTTTAAGTCAGAATCGTGGCACAATTATGCAAATGAGTCAGTAAAGTGCCCAGAGGGGGCGTTATTTTCGTTCAAAGGTACGCAGGAACACCCCCATCAAGTGCCCAAGCCCACCCTCCAGCAGAGCCCAAGCACGGCTCTCCTTGGCTCATATTCTAAGCCCCCAGTAGCACCGTTGTACCCCTCCTCGGCGCATGCCCAGTGAAACATTTGAGGTATCATGCTGAATTTCACCCAAAAAATGTTTCTGTTTTTAAATATAAGCTATTGTAAATTAAATAGTGTCATTAAAAAATACAACTTGTCCCACTAAAAATTAGACATCATATGGCTATGTTAACTTGGAAGGTCGGAAGGAAAAAACAAAAATTGGCCCAGTACTTGAGTTAATTAACTGACAACAAGTAAAATAGCAAGGTATTATATATTAAGTATACTTCTATATATTTAAAAAAAAAAAATGCATTTTGCTACGCTTTAATTTAAAGGTACAAATAATCCATCATATCTTACATATCTCACAGACTGGAGACAGCTGGACTTACAGCAAGCTCACTTCTTGCAGGATAATTTTTTTAAACATACAATAGCACCATCTTGTGGCAATTCTGAAGAATAACATGATAAAATGTTATGTGCGGGGTATACAGGAAGTTTGAATTACACACACTGTTAGGACAGTTTAATTCATCTAAAATTGTGTCTTATTAACACTTTCCACTGTGTGACTGTCAGCAGAAATTTTCAGATTCTACTCTTCAGTTTATTCTTGTGTTTTAGAGGTTTATTATCTAGGGGATTTATTTTGAATCATCCCATTCTATACCATAATAACACAATATAATACATGTTTTTGTGGCTTTTGTAGTACATGCTTGCATTCCCCATGATTTAAAAAATCTGGAGAATCTTTACTTAGAACACTAAATTCTGCAATTCTGAAATTCTGCTTTGATACATCCTAGAAATTTATAAAGTTGGAGAATCATACTGGTATGAATGTAACTCAAGATATATATATAAATGGACTGAACGTGGATTTTAAGCCGTGGATCCACACATGATATTTTGGTGTACTTTGGCATCATCCTGTATATAGATGAAATATCAGTGTTTATATTCAAGATACTAATATGTATTTTTTGTCTCTTGCAGATGTTTCTCACAATACCCTATTGGGTTGTGAGAACCAGCATTGGTTTTCAACAGTCCTTTTTTCAGTTGTCTGGCCGGTGTGAAAGAATCAACTAGAGTATTTTTGGTCACTATGTACTCATTCTTAATTTTAGTTTTTACTTTTTTTATTTTTTTACTTTTTCCAAGAAATTATTCCCCTTTCCCTCCTTTGTCCTTCTTTTTTTGTTAATTAAAATGGATATATTGAGGTGCAAACACCATGGTACAATAATATACGATAATTCTTACTTGGGAATTGCGTACATTGGACATTAATATTTGCTATTTTTTGGGCTAGGGTAATAAGGTAATGGCCGCTGACAGTGGACGTTACATATACCTTTTAGACCATTATGATACATTTTTACTGGTGGGGTAGTGGTGATTGGATGACTGTATTTTGTGTCCAGGACTGGATATAAAAACAGTCACCACATCCAGTCACCATGTACCAGGGGACATGGGAATGTTTCGTGATACGTGGAATGACCCCCCTATGCTTTATTATATGAATACACTTGATTAATTTAGTGTCCATAATGTACCTAAGGTCCCTTTTACTATAATAATGGATCCTTATGGTCTATTGTTTTAATAATGGTGCACGCACAAACAATAGTATCCTGTTGTCACTTTAATATATAAAAAAATGTGGCGTAATAGCCTATGTGACCTTAATACTATTAATATGAGAAGGTCTGATTGTAGATATTGAAGTATTGCGACAACAAAGAGCATGGTTTAAGAACGCTTTGACATGCGAGTCATGTGACCACATAAGTGTGGTCACGTGTGCGTTCCAAGGTGAAACACATTTTTTGTGTCTCTTGTTACGCATGCGTAATGCTCTGCGTTCTAATACACTTCCTACTTCCTGACTTTGGATCATATGATGAATCACATGTGCGCTCCAAGTTGGAACGCACTTCCGGTTTTTGCTGGTAACACATGCTCAGTTGATACCCCACCACGCCATACACACTGAAACTATGGACGGATGCTGGTTAGTTTAAATACTTTCTATTTATAATATATTAATGGCACATGGTATGCACAGTTGCATGGAATATATGGATAATGAGCAATTAATGCACTATTGTTTTTTATTATTTATGAATTTGTATGATCACTAATTGTTTCACTGAATTATGTACATGATATTGGTATGAAATATTTATTTGTATTTTTATGCACTGTAGAATCATGGATATATTATTTTCTGTACTTGATGATGAAATTGATTAATTTATTGTGAACACATTGTTATGGCTATATATACATATGTAACACTGATATCACCCATATGGCTGCTTGAGAAAAGTCCCAGTAAGAGGACTGAAACGTCGCTGTCTTGGTGAAATAAATCACATTATTTTTTTATTTACTTCTGGTGGTGCTGTGGAATTTCGTTTATATATATATTTATATATATATATATATATATATAGATATACATATAGATATACAATATCTGGATATCAGTAAGGATATACATATACTTATGCAGTAAGAGCATATATAGGTATAGATTTGGTGTTGTAAATATTAATAAAATAGGATACATGCTAAAACATCTTTTTATTTGAATATATAAGTGTTTAGAGGTTCAAATATGTCCGCTTATAAAATATATGTCCTAAAGATAAAAGGAATGGTCTTTGTCATGAACATATCAAGCATGCGCAGTATAAGAAAAGAGGTAAAATAAATCTATCAACTAAAACATGCGCAGTTTTGACTTGAAAAGAGGCAAGATAAACCTATCACCTAAGACATGCGCGGTACTGACTTGGGACATTCAGCTCACGCCATCACCGAACGCAAGCACAGTCTAGGTTCAAGATCGGGTCCTGACATCACCTACCTGCAGCCCTATAACAGGTAATCCTTGCGGCACTTTTAGGTGTAGAGGCATCTCGGAGCTGTCAATCAGATAACCGATCGCTCCTAATTTGGAGAGAAACAGGAAAGAGGGTTTATTCCTCCTACAAAATCCAGCGTAATGGAGCGCTCGTGTTAGATGCCCCGATACTCCTGAGGACACCATGTAATTGGCAAAACATGTCGGTGGAGCACTTAGCTAGTCTATTTTAAGCGTGAGGTGTGTTGGTGATTAGCTAGCTAGCTAGGGGACGTGCTGCAGATGCTCTCCTATTTCTAGTATATGTGAATTACGGATATTTACAGTACTCAATAGGAGGCAGATTAGAGGTGAATGGTATATGTGTATGCAAGGAGGCAAACATAGGTGAAAAATGGTAAAGTTACCTCCCTCCCCTCAGAAGGTATAGAAGGAGAAGAGAGGACAACTCACCAATAAGGATAGACAGTGGTGTGGAAGGATAATAACACCTGACCACTTATTTGTACATTTACCTCCAGTAAAGAGGGATAACAAAATGGTGTGAAGAACTAATAACACCTGACTAAAAATATATATGATATATTCCCTATAATCAAAAGCCATAAGAAACCCCGTGCCAACTTACAGAATATTAACAGAGTGTAAAAATAAAAAGGAAATATATACTTCTATGCTCCTCAATATGTTTTAAAGTATTGCACGATTTATTTGATGAAACACAATTGACACAACCGGTTATAATTTTATTTTAAATGGAAGATTAATAAAAGTTATCTTTTAACTCTGAGAAGAGAGGCCAAAAACAGAATTATATAGCCTTTGGCTATTGATCTATAATGTAACTCAAAATGACACACCTGAGCGTTTGGACGATAGAATCGGTGAGATCTGTGTGCTGATAGATGTGGTATCGCTCATTGGTGACCTGCCTAGTTATAAGCCAGAGATATATAGGAAAATTACTTATAAGTGTCCGTAGTAACTAGTGATGAGCGAATTATTGAAACGTTCAATGCGGCTTCTTCGCTGAATTTTACAAAATAATTAGCTTTGTGATGAATTACTTAGTCACGAAGCGCATTTCTTTGTAAGTAGTGGGTGCAATGACAGGGAGCGGTGATTGCGCTGCTCCCCATCATTGTACTCCTCAGATCCCGCGTTCATACATGATCGCGACATCTGATCTAAATATAAGGGTCAAATTAAAAATCGGGCCGGTCATCATGCACGGGATTTTCGGCCAAGATCTTCAAGCAAGATGGCTGCGACCCAGGTGAGTCTGATTTTTTTTTTTTACACTTTCGGGTTAAATCATTTCACTACCACGAAGTACGAGGAAATTCGACTTCATGGCGAATCAAATTTATCCTGAAATTTGTGTCAAAGTCCTCTTCATGGACTTCGATTCACTGAATACTAGTAGTAACTTAGACTTTAAAGCCACCATGCAGGATGTTCATGGTAGAAATGTGTATGCAGTAGAAACATTTCCCATCTTGTGAGTATAATGTAGAAGCTGGGACCCCTGCAGTGCTCACTCATTCCCAGGTTGAGAGGGAAGCCACAGAAGGCGACGTCAAGGCTTGTCCTTTGGGTGCATATGTAATGTGTGTCCCAGTTACTGATGTTACAGGCAATGTGAACCAGGTTGCCTGTGGTAACAAAGATGTGTTTCCTGGTAATAACGTAATTTGGCATCTTTGGCAGGAAACTATTCCCCCATTTTGCTATAAAAGTATGGCTATCCAGTAATTATCAGACAGCTTGATGTTGCTAATCTACCTGTCACTGCATAAGCAAGTGAGTCTACAGGTCGCCATTCTGGCCAGCATGCCAGAGGAGCCAATTCTTTCCAACTCTGCGCCCCATTGAGGCGATTGGGTGTTGTGGCCGGTGTCATCATCATCTTGCTATTCCAACACATTTAGGACTAAATTCATTATCACTCAACAGTTAACAGACCAGTGGTATTGACATCCCAATTGATGAAGTTCTTGGAGAGGTTGGTTCTCACACATCTCCACCCTCTAGTGAGCTCATCCAAGGACCCCCTCCATCCTGCTTATCGGTCTGGCATTGGGATCCATGACGGCATCATCCACCTTCTACACCGAGCTCTTTCTTACCTGGAGAAACTAGAGAACTCTGTGAAAATAGTGATGTTTGATTTCTCCAGTGCTTTCAACACCATACAGCCAGGGCTACTAAGAGACAAGCTAGATATTGTGGGAGTGGACCACCACCTCTTCAATTGGATCCTAGACTACCTGACAAACCTCAGTATGTGACAGCCCGGGACTGCCGTTGGGGGGGGGGCAAACAGGGCAATTGCCCAGGGCCCCCTTTTCCCAGAGGGCCCCCTGCTGTTAGGAGTCTTTTTTTTTAAATTCAGTTCTGTTATTTATTTCCTAAGGTGCTGCAGCGTTCTGCTGCCCCCTCTGTCAGTCCCCTGCGCCCCCTCTGTCAGTCCCCGGCGCCCCCTCTGTCAGTCCCCCGCGCCCCCTCTGTCAGCCCCCCGCGTCCCCTCTGTCAGCCCCCCACGCCCCCTCTGTCAATTACCGCATGGCTGTCTGGGCCATAAGGAGCTCTAGTTAAACTAATGAAGAAACATTGTTTAATTTGAGGTCTGAATTGTTAATTGGGGGGGGGGGGTTTGGGGGTGGAGTATAGATTAAGAATCTGAGGTACAAATTAGCAGTGTCTTTTTTTTCAGTTCTTGGGGGAAGCAGACCAGGGCTGCTAATCTGTAAAGCTATGTCACACATAACAGTGTCATCCAGAGATCCCCCATAACTGTCATCCACAGATCCCCCATAACGGTCATCCACAGATCCTCCATAACAGTGTGTCATCCACAGAACCCCCCATAACAGTGTCATCCACAGATCCTCCATAACAGTGTGCCATCCACAGATCCCCATAACAGTGTCATCCACAGATCCTCCATAACAGTGTGTCATCCACAGATCCTCCATAACAGTGTCATCCACAGAACCCCCCATAACACTGTGCCAGCCACAGATCCCCCATAACAGTGTGTCATCTACAGATCCCCCATAACAGTGTCATCCACAGGTCCCCATAACACTGTGCATCCACAGATCCCTCCATAACAGTGTCATCCACAGATCCCCATAACACTGTGCCAGCCACAGATCCCCATAACAGTGCCAGACACAGATCCCCATAACAGTGCCCCAGACACAGATCCCCCATAAGTGAGCAACAGATCCCAAAGTGAGACCATAATCCATCCCCCATACAGTGTCATCCACAGTGTCATCC
>ONZH01027567.1:0-26796 GCA_900303285.1 Rhinella marina
TTTAGTAACTATTCACATCCTCCATGTAATATCAGTTCTGGAGCATCTATCCTTATGTCTCTATGTTGTGCCGTTCCTCTATTATTCCTATTAGAAGTTTATGAATGACTTGCCAGCATTCTGCATGGTAAAAAGTCCATCTGGGTGTTTCCTGTTGGGGGGTGTCCCTGTGCAGTGACACAGGCAGCTCTAAATGGCTAGTCTCAGACTGTACTGGGACAGCAACCCCCCCTGAACTGGTAACACCCAGCTGGACCTTAACGTCCATGAATTGGTCCAGAATTGTTACTAAGACGTGTCAGGAGAGATGAGGGGCCTTAAAGGGGCTGCACCAGAATCTTACAGAACAGATAATGAGTGAAAGGTGTCCTGACCACTGGGGCCCTCACTAATCACAAGGAGTCCTGACGCTGCCATGGAGTGGTGGTCGAGCACGCTGCTGCTGGGATTTCTATACTTGCACCCCCCCCTTCTGGCAGCCATGTTCCTCTCGTACGTTATTTGTGGCAGTGGTGTACAGAGTGTGTTACTACGTGTACATTACCTGCTCTGTGTCTTATTGTAGCTGCAAGAAGCCTTCAAGAAGGGGAATCTGAAGCCCGGGCTGAATCTAGTGCTGGACGAGAAGAAGAAGCTTCTGAATGATGTGGTGAGTGCGGCCGCAGGTGACGTCCACACACGGTACACTTTACAGTGGTCACAAAGTGGACGAGATTTTAAGAAATCTAATCCTCACTGGAAAAAGCCTGCAGAGTGAACGGAGCCGCAGGGCGGAGATTAGACGGTGTCCGTCCACACCGCGGTCTGTGCGGAGCGCTGCTCCTCCTGTTTACTTCACTCATCTCTGAGGCTGTGATCACTGTGTATTCTGTAAGTCTTCATGTAATGACACCGATTTCTGATTCAGAACGGACTGAAGCAAAGTCTCAAAGATCTGAAGAAAGACCTGCCCTGGGTGGAGCGTCTGGATGTGACAACAGCCGCCGTACCGGACCCAGCGGTGCAGAACGGGGCGGAGGCTGAGGGTGCGGATGTGGATGCTGAGGATGATTTCAAGAGAGAGATGTACTTGTGAGTGATCAGTGCTGTCAGCAATGTCATGTATGTACACAGTACTGCACACAGAATAGTGAGTGCAGCTCTGGAGTATAATACAGGATGTAACTCAGGATCAGTACAGGATAAGTAATGTATGTACACAGTACTGCACACAGAATAGTGAGTGCAGCTCTGGAGTATAATACAGGATGTAACTCAGGATCAGTACAGGATAAGTAATGTATGTACACAGTGACTGCACCAGCAGAATAGTGAGTGCAGCTCTGGAGTATAATACAGGATGTAACTCAGGATCAGTACAGGATAAGTAATGTATGTACACAGTGACTGCACCACAGAATAGTGAGTGCAGCTCTGGAGTATAATACAGGATGTAACTCAGGATCAGTACAGGATAAGTAATGTATGTACACAGTGACTGCACCAGCAGAATAGTGAGTGCAGCTCTGGAGTATAATATAGGATGTAACTCAGGATCAGTACAGGATAAGTAATGTATGTACACAGTGACTGCACCAGCAGAATAGTGAGTGCAGCTCTGGAGTATAATACAGGATGTAACTCAGGATCAGTACAGGATAAGTATGTATGTACACAGTGACTCCACCAGCAGAATAGTGAGTGCAGCTCTGGAGTATATATTACAGGATGTAACTCAGGATCAGTACAGGATAAGTAATGTATGTACACGTGACTGCACCAGCAGAATAGTGAGTGCAGCTCTGGAGTATAATATAGGATGTAACTCAGGATCAGTACAGGATAAGTAATGTATGTACACAGTGACTCCACCAGCAGAAATAGTGAGTGCAGCTCTGGAGTATATTACAGGATGTAACTCAGGATCAGTACAGGATAAGTAATGTATGTACACAGTGACTGCACCAGCAGAATAGTGAGTGCAGCTCTGGAGTATAATATAGGATGTAACTCAGGATCAGTACAGGATAAGTAATGTATGTACACAGTGACTGCACCAGCAGAACAGTGAGTACAGCTCTGAGTATAATACAGGATGTAACTCAGGATCAGTACAGGATAAGTAATGTATGTACACAGTGACTGCACCAGCAGAACAGTGAGTACAGCTCTGGAGTATAATACACGATGTAACTCAGGATCAGTACAGGATAAGTAATGTATGTACACAGTGACTGCACCAGCAGAATAGTGAGTGCAGCTCTGGAGTATAATACAGGATGTAACTCAGGATCAGTACAGGATAAGTAATGTATGTACACAGTGACTGCACCAGCAGAATAGTGAGTGCAGCTCTGGAGTAAAATACAGGATGTAACTCAGGATCAGTACAGGATAAGTAATGTATGTACACAGTGACTGCACCAGCAGAATAGTGAGTGCAGCTCTGGAGTATAATACAGGATATAACTCAGGATCAGTACAGGATAAGTAATGTATCTACACAGTGACTGCACCAGCAGAATAGTGAGTACAGCTCTGGAGTATAATACAGGATATAACTCAGGATTAGTACAGGATAAGTAATGTATGTACACAGTGACTGCACCAGCAGAATAGTGAGTGCAGCTCTGGGGTATGTTTATGTAAATTATCTTTGATGCACAGTTTTTTATTGGGGGGCTCACCATGACGCATTATATCTTTGTCATTTTTTCATATATCTTCTGTTCTCAGTTACCGCCAAGCACAGGCCGCGGTTCTCTTCGCTTTGCCGCGTCTTAATAAATTGAAAGTCTCCACTAAACGTCCTGAAGATTATTTTGCAGAGATGGCGAAAACTGATCAACACATGCAGAAGGTTAGTGGATCCCCCTGAGTGCAAGCGGTTTCTCTTCTTGGGCGCTGTGCAGAGGTTTTTGAAATTTTTATAACCTACTTCAAGTCTTCACCTTTTCCAGTATATTTGCTTGCTGTCAGTGAATAGAAAGTTAATAATCTACTTCCAGAGAATGAGACCACACAGGTGCAGGGCTCGGTCATATTCTTTAGAATTAAATAATATGGGATTCTATTCACTGACAGCAATGATAGAGTTTGAACAGGAGAAGTGTTTCATCGCAACACTAGTTGTTGAAACTGAAAAACACCCATAACCGTTCTGGGTCCTAGATTCATGACGGTGACACATTTAAAGGGAGCGTGCACTCAAAATGTCTGTGTCATTGATACATAAGAATCCCCTTCATTCTAGAAGCCTGTGGTGACGTCTGTAATCCCTCCCTGTTTCTTATAACACTCCCGCACTGTTATATGCCGCCTACTTTTGGTGACTGCCCCTTTAAGACTGGCGCTTACTATGAGATCTCGTTTTATTCTGATAACTTGTTTCCTTGGCTTCTTAGGTCCGAAAGAAACTTCAAGCCAAACAGATCTCAATGGAGAAATCGGAAAAAGCTAAACAGCTGCGAGCTCTGCGGAAGTACGGGAAAAAGGTGAGCGCCTGCGCCAGGTGTGGTGCCGAGGCCGGGGTGTCCCCCCACCCGTCCTGCCGCTCATGCTTCACTTTTCTCTTTAGGTGCAAGTGGAAGTTTTACAGAAGAGGCAGAAAGAGAAATCCCACATGATGAACCAGGTCAAGAAGTATCAGAAAGGTAAAGATCGGCGTGGACACCGGAGGAGCAGTCCTCATACACATCTGTGATACTGCTGCTCATACGTGGTGGTTTTCTTCTTAAAGGGTCCCTGAACATATAAAAAGTTTTCTCAAGTCATAGCGACACATCAAAGGTTTTCATCCGTGACTGCTGAGATCCCCACTAATCTCTAGAACGAGGAGACAGAAGAGCTCACGGCGTTTCTTCCTCACTACAGGAGTCTATGAGCCCGTCTTGATTCTTTAAAATAATACTGAATGGCTGCCACTCCTCAAACAGTCTCGATTCTGTCACCTGCGGTGGGGAGAGCACACTATGTCCACGCTTTTCTCTCCTCGATGTTGCGATTAGTGGGGGTTTTAGCACTCGGAACCTAGCAAGGTTTATCTCCCTTTAGTGGTGGCTGTATAATCTGTATGCAGTGAGCTCCCTCTAGTGGTGACTGTATAATCTGTATGCAGTGAGCTCCCTCTAGTGGTGGCTGTATAATCTGTATGTAGTGAGCTCCCTCTAGTGGTGTCTGGATAATCTGTATGTAGTTAGCTCCCTCTAGTGGTGCTGTATAATCTGTATGTAGTGAGCTCCCTCTAGTGTGGCTGTATAATCTGTATGTAGTGAGCTCCTTCTAGTGTGTGTGCTGTATAATCTGTATGTAGTGAGCTCCCTCTAGTGGTGGCTGTATAATCTGTATGTAGTGAGCTCCCTCTAGTGGTGGCTGTATAATCTGTATGTACTGAGCTCCCTCTAGTGGTGGCTGTATGTATGTAATCTGTATGTAGTGAGCTCCCTCTAGTGGTGGCTGTATAATCTGTATGTAGTGAGCTCCCTCTAGTGGTGGCTGTATAATCTGTATGTAGTGAGCTCCCTCTAGTGGTGGCTGTATAATCTGTATGTAGTGAGCTCCCTCTAGTGGTGGCTGTATAATCTGTATGTAGTGAGCTCCTCTAGTGGTGGTTGTATAATCTGTATGTAGTGAGCTCCCTCTAGTGGTGGCTGTATAATCTGTATGTAGTGAGCTCCCTCTAGTGGTGGCTGTATAATCTGTATGTAGTGAGCTCCCTCTAGTGGTGGTTGTATATCTGTATGTAGTGAGCTCCCTCTAGTGGTGGCTGTATAATCTGTATGTAGTGAGCTCCTCTAGTGGTGGCTGTATAATCTGTATGTAGTGAGCTCCTCTAGTGGTGGCTGTATAATCTGTATGTAGTGAGCTCCTCTAGTGGTGACTGTATAATCTGTATGTAGTGAGCTCCCTCTAGTGGTGGCTGTATAATCTGTATGTAGTGAGCTCCCTCTAGTGGTGGCTGTATAATCTGTATGTAGTGAGCTCCCTCTAGTGGTGGCTGTATAATCTGTATGTAGTGAGCTCCTCTAGTGGTGGCTGTATAATCTGTATGTAGTGAGCTCCCTCTAGTGGTGACTGTATAATCTGTATGTAGTGAGCTCCCTCTAGTGGTGGCTGTATATCTGTATGTAGTGAGCTCCCTCTAGTGGTGGCTGTATAATCTGTATGTAGTGAGCTCCCCCTAGTGGTGGCTGTATAATCTGTATGTAGTAAGCTCCCTCTAGTGGTTGGCTGTATAATCTGTAGTAAGCTCCCTCTAGTGGTGGCTGTATAATTCTGTATGTAGTGAGCTCCCTCTAGTGGTGACTGTTATAATCTGTATGTAGTGAGCTCCCCTAGTGGTGGCTGTATAATCTGTATGTAGTAAGCTCCCTCTAGTGGTGGCTGTATAATCTGTAGTAAACTCCCTCTAGTGGTGGCTGTATAATCTGTATGTAGTGAGCTCCCCCTAGTGGTGGCTGTATAATCTGTAGTAAGCTCCCTCTAGTGGTGACTGTATAATCTGTATGTAGTGAGCTCCCTCTAGTGGTGGCTGACTGTATAATCTGTATGTAGTGAGCTCCCTCTAGTGGTGGCTGTATAATCTGTATGTAGTGAGCTCCCTCTAGTGGTGGCTGTATAATCTGTATGTAGTGAGCTCCCTCTAGTGGTGGCTGTATAATCTGTATGTAGTGAGCTCCCTCTAGTGGTGGCTGTATACTCTGTATGTAGAGAGCTCCCTCTAGTGGTGACTGTATAAAGAGATTCAATATATCTTCTTACTCATCTGCCTTCCCCCCCCCATTCTCAAGGTCTGTCTGATAAGCTGGATTTTCTAGAGGGTGATCAGCCTCAACAAAAATCTGGTGGAGTAAACCCCAAGGGTAAGAAAGGGTAAGTTTGCATGTTCTAGTAATATCTGTTATGCTGGGAGTAAACCAGTGGAGGTTTCAGCTCTTATGTCGCTCTCTTAGGCTCCATTCACACGTCCGCAGAATGTGTCTGCATCTGTTCCACAAAATTGCAGAACGGGTGCAGACCCATTCATTTTTAATGGGGACGCTAAAGATGCGGACGGCACACATTGTGCTGTCCACATCCGCACTTCCGTTCCGCGGCCCCGCAAAAAAATAGAACATGTCCGAATCCACGGACAAGAAAAGGCATTTCTATTATAGAGCCGGCCATGTGCGGTCCGCAATCACACACGGACGTCTGAATGGAGCCTTACTGTGAGGGATTCATAAACTTAGCAGAAATACATTTCTTATTTTCTCTGTCTAAAGACCAAACGCCAAAAGAAAATACAAAGACCAGAAATTTGGATTTGGTGGGAAGAAAAAGGGGTCAAAAATGAACACAAAGGAAAGTTTTAATGATGTGTCTGGATTCCGAGCGCGTGTGGCACATGGAAAAGGTCCCCACAGACCCGGGAAGAAGGGAGGCAAGAACGCAAATGTAAGTAGAGGAAATCACCCACATAGACAGTGGAGCAGTCATCCTGGGTTACATCCTGTATTATACTCCAGAGCTGCACTCACTATTCTGCTGGTGCAGTCACTGTGTACATACATTACTTATCCTGTACTGATTCTGAGTTACATCCTGTATTATACTCCAGAGCTGCACTCACTATTCTGCTGGTGCAGTCACTGTGTACATACATTACTTATCCTGTACTGATCCTGAGTTACATCCTGTATTATACTCCAGAGCTGCACTCACTATTCTGCTGGTGCAGTCACTGTGTACATACATTACTTATCCTGTACTGATCCTGAGTTACATCTTGTATTATACTCCAGAGCTGCACTCACTATTCTGCTGGTGCAGTCACTGTGTACATACATTACTTATCCTGTACTGATTCTGAGTTACATCTTGTATTATACTCCAGAGCTGCACTCACTATTCTGCTGGTGCAGTCACTGTGTACATACATTACTTATCCTGTACTGATCCTGAGTTACATCCTGTATTATACTCCAGAGCTGCACTCACTATGTAACCCTTGGTTTCTTGTGCTTGTTTACTCAAATTGCTGTTTATTCTTTCTTCAGAAGAGACCGGGTAAGCGGGTTCGGCAGAAGATGAAGAATAAGGGAAGATAAGTGGCGGATCGGGCGGTGTTTGGCGGTGACCTCCGGGCTGTATATTATCAGAGACTCTTTGACTGGAGCATTATTTCCCTGCGGGGCTGCGCTCTCTCATGGTTTTGTATGGAATAAGTTTTATGATTAAATAATACAGGTGGAACCACAGCGGCTTTAGCGTGAAGATGACTCGGGCTGGAGCAGTAAGGGCCCCAAGTGGCTGAGGGCCAACCCCAGAGCTGACGGGCTGGTGCAGGTCTCCGTATCATTCTAGTGATTGGTTATTATTTAACCTAAAAAAAAATGGAAGCCTCACGATGAGTGATCTGTAGGTGTCAAGCTTCAGCCGTTCCTCCATGCTTTATACTGCAGCCGTTCCTCCATGCTTTATACTGCAGCCGTTCCTCCATGCTTTATACTGCAGCCGCCCCTCCGTGCTTTATACTGCAGCTGCCCCATGCTTTATACTGCAGCCGCCCCTCCGTTGCTTTATACTGCAGCCGTTCTCCCATGCTTTACTGCAGCCTTCCTCCATGCTTATGCAGCCGCCCCTCCGTGCTTTATACTGCAGCCGCCCCTCCGTGCTTATACTGCAAGCCGCCCCTCCGTGCTTTATACTGCAGCCGCCCCTCAGTGCTTTATACTGCAGCCGCCCCTCCGTGCTTTATACTGCAGCCGCCCCTCCGTGCTTTATACTGCAGCCGCTCCTCCGTGCTTTATACTGCAGCCGCTCCTCCGTGCTTTATACTGCAGCCGCTTCCTCCGTGCTTTATACTGCAGCCGCTCCTCCGTGCTTTATACTGCAGCCGCTCCTCCGTGCTTTATACTGCAGCCGCTCCTCCGTGCTTTATACTGCAGCCGCTCCTCCGTGCTTTATACTGCAGCCGCTCCTCCGTGCTTTATACTGCAGCCGCTCCTCCATGCTTTATACTGCAGCCGCTCCTCCATGCTTTATACTGCAGCTGTACATCGTCCTCGTACATTCATATCTGGGGTCACTCGTCTCTATGGTTCTCTTTTTTTTTACCAGTCTGACCCTGATGTTGGGGCTGATCCATTTGAGTTTTATTTACATAATATTGGGGAAGATTTATCAAAAGTGGTGTAAAGAAAAATTGGCTTAGTTGCCCCTAGCAACCATTCAGATTGCACCTTACATTTTACAAAGGTTTGACAAAATAAAAGGTGGAATCCGGTTGCTATGGCAGCTATGTTTGTCTAGATCTCTCCATAGTAGTCGGCCCTCGAGATGCTCCTTAACCCCTTAAAGACCGGGCCTATTTTAATTTTTTCTTCCTCCCCACGTTCCAATAGCCATAACTTTATTTTTCCGTTCACGTAGCCATATGAGGGCTCATGTTTGTGCGGGTCGAGATGCATTTTTTTAATGCCATTTAATTTACTATTAGAGATGAGCGGGCAATCAGTACGCTAACACATACGCATATTTTAATCTGTACACTAATGCGTACGCATTTTAACAATTTGTACGTTATGTGTACGCATTTGTGTACAGATTAAAATATGCGTATGTGTTAGCGTACTGATTTTAAAATGAGTACGCAAATACGCGAAAATGGCACCCGAGCATGCCCGCTCATCTCTATTTACTATGTCCTGTACTGGAGAAAAAAAACACTATTCCAACAAGGTTTTGGGGGTTTTGACATCACGGCGATCACTGTGCGGTAAAAATGACGTCCTTAATTCTGCAGCTCAATACGAATAAGGCGAAACTTGTATTGTTTTTATTTTTTTAATTACTTAAAAAAAAATAAAATAAAAACCTTTAGCAAAAAGGAGGGATTTTTTTTAACAAACTAGTTTTTATTGGTGCAGTTTGTGGTGTGCACGACCCTGTTCAAATTTTTGGGGAGGGAAAAGATAACTAAAAAAATGGCGAATTGTGTTTTTAATTTTGTTTTTACGTTATGGTGTTCGCCGCACACCGTTCAGACATTGTAGGACACAGCGATACATAATGGGGGTTTTATTATAATTTTTATATGTAAATTAAGGTGCTTCTGAAGGGGTTGTCCTTGTTTATGGGTCTGTCCGCTCTGATTACGAGGAGGGTCCTGAGCAGAGACCCCATGTGATGTCGCCGTCTGCTCCGTCTGATAAGCCGCCGTTCGTATTTCATGAGTATCTTTATTATTCACATTTATCCGCTGTCTACACAACGGAGGAGACGCACAGAGCGGCGGTTGGGTCCAGTCCAGTGATGCTGCAGGACTACAAGTCTCAGCCTGTCCTTCCAGCCTCTGGGGGATCCTGTATCCTCTGTGCGGTGTCTAATCTTGCAGGACGCCCCTCCCCCCCCATCCTCACTGGAGGTTGACGCTCTGCTCTTTCATCTTCCACGCCGTCTCCATGTACGCCGTGATTTCCGTCTTCTGGCGATGATAATGCAGCCGCCGGTCGGTGCGGTCGACTCTGATCTGCAGGGGAAGGAGGAGGTGAAGGGGCCGAGCAGTCATCATGGGCCCTGTCCCCTCCCCATGTAAGAGGACCTACCTGGGGCTGTGTCCTCCCCCCCTCCCCAGGGCGAGCACCTACCAGGGGCTATGTCATCTCCCCATGTAGAGGACCTACCTGGGCTGTGTCATATTCCAACCCCCTTCCACCTGGGCCAGAGCACCTACCCTGTGTCATCCTCCCCCAGGTCGAGCGCTTACCAGGGGCTGTGTCCTCCCCCCTCCCCCAGGGCTGAGCACCTACCAGGGGCTATGTCATCTCCCCATGTAAGAGGACCTACCTGGGCTGTGTCATATTCCAACCCCCTTCCACCTGGGCCAGAGCACCTACCCTGTTGTCATCCTCCCCCTCGGTCGAGCGCTTACCAGGGGCTGTGTCCTCCCCCTCGGTCGAGCACTTACCAGGGGCTGTGTCCTCCCCCCCTCGGTCGAGCACTTACCAGGGCTGTGTCCTCCCCCTCGGTCGAGCACTTACCAGGGGCTGTGTCCTCCCCCCTCCCCCCTCGGTCGAGCACTTACCAGGGGCTGTGTCCTCCCCCCTCGGTCGAGCACTTACCAGGGCTGTGTCATCCAGCCGATCTCTTGACTCGTGGTTTGCGGCTCGGTGTATTTTTTGGTCGGCTCCAGCGCAGCATGATGGATGATATTCAGGAAGTTTTCTGTGCATGTAACATAATGTCAGTGGAAGGTTTCTAAAATAGTCAAGATCTCTGATTGCTGTCAATGAACTAGAACAATCTTGTTTAGGGCTCATGTGCGTGACCAGTGGATGTTTCATATTCTGCATTGTGTGGTCCCCTATCTGTAACATGGACAATAATAGATGTTCTCATTTTTTGCGTAGCGGCCATGTGGACACGGAATGCACACGGAATGTCCCCATTGAAGTGAATGGTTCCGCATATGAGCTGCAAAAAAAAAAAAACTTTTTGGGCATGAGCCCTTAGCCTGAACCTGCCGGCCGCCCCGCCTTCACTTCTGCCGTAATTTTCCATTGTGGCCAAATCTGCAGATCTCACATTTTACTGCAAAATTGTGGCAATGCAAAGGGACATGTGCAGGCAGCCACAATAGTGCTGTTCATCCTGAGCTGCCTGCTCCATGAATACAATGCAGACATTTACAGCAGATCCGTACAAGGCGATGTCATTCTTGATAATGAGTTTTTTCTATTTTTAATACTGCTTCCCCATTGAAATAAATACAGAAGAAACAGGATGCTCAGGATGAACAAGTGATTATCCACCGCGTGTCCTACCAATCTATATAGAGTAAACTCAGCACCAGACCAATTATAAAACCCCACCTACCGTCCGCCGCCTCGTTCTGGTTCTCATGCCACGCCATTGGCTTCCCCGTTACCGCGTGCACTGGAAAGTAAGAGAAACCCTGGGGTGAGAGCTGCGCCTCAGGAAGGTTGAGCCATTTAAAGGGACTTCCAGGTAAATGCCTATGCCTTAGGGGGAGGAGCCTGTCACAGATTCTCTCATTGGTGTTACATCCAGGGTCATGCTCCACCCCTCAGTTTTATCTGGGGTGCCCCTTTAATTAAGAAACATTTGTGCCAGACTAATCACTTGGCACAATTTACAAAGTCTGAGGTGGGCGTCCGACCACTGGGACCCAGATTGGGGAGGACTCAGAATTAAAGTGCAGGCGCAGGTCACACCAGCGGTTATGGGTCTATCACCGTCTGTTCAGGACCCTGGACGCTCGTGTGAACCCGGCCAGTACAACCCGCACGGACACCCCCATTCTCCTGCAGATCTGAGTCTATAGCACACCCGTGACGTCATCCCTGCACATTATCAGCATATAACGCTCTGCCGCCGGATACGTTACTCTTGTGGTGCGGGTTGATGCTGAACTCGGTGACCAGCCTCTGGCTGCGGTTCTCCTTGCGGATCGTCTCCCGGTGGATGGCGTTCAGAGACACCTCATCCCGCGGAGCTTTCTCCCGCTGTCCCGCCGCAGTGGCCGCCATGTTTCAGACTGCGCGTCCTGTTTCCAGGGAAACTGATCAGGCCCAGAAAGGCTGTCCCTGAGTGGATGTGCATGGTTACCACAGCAACCAAGGCCCCCGCCGCCTGTCTTTACTTGTGCCTGAGCTTGTGGGAGCGGTTTCTATGGCGACCGCATGACGCAAAGAAACCAATCAGGACCCTGCGGGCTGTCCCTTTTAGCGCCTGATCAGATAATAAATATGGCTGCATTTGTAGAATTTCCTACGCGTTTACTAGAGAGCAAGATTCCTGGGCCTGATACATACGTGGATCAGTCAGAACCTCCGAATCCTAAAACTGCCCATATATGCGAGCGGACATCTAACTGTTATTCGTGGTGGCTGTAGTGTACAATCAGTATCTACTGAGCTCCCCCTGGTGGTGGCTGAGGTGTATAACCAGCGTGCGGTGAGCTCCCCCTGGTGGTGGCTGCAGTGTTTTGTCAGTGTCTAGTGAGCTCCCCCTGGTGGTGGCTGCGGTGTACAATCCGTGTGCGGTGAGCTCCCCCTGGTGGTGGCTGCAGTGTATAGTCAGTGTCTAGTGAGCTCCCCCTGGTGGCGGCTGCAGTGTATAGTCAGTGTCTAGTGAGCTCCCCCTGGTGGTGGCTGCGGTGTATAACCAGTGTGCGGTGAGCTCCCTCTGGTGGTGACTGTAGTGTATAACCAGTTTGTGGAGAGCTCCCCCTGGTGGTGGCTGCAGTGTTTTGTCAGTGTCTAGTGAGCTCCCCCTGGTGGTGGCTGCGATGTACAATCCGTGTGCGGTGAGCTCCCCCTGGTGGCGGCTGAGTGTATAGTCAGTGTCTAGTGAGCTCCCCCTGGTGGTGACTGCGGTGTAATTACTAGTGTGCGGTGAGCTCCCCCTGGTGGTGACTGCTGTGTATAACCAGTGTGCGGTGAGCTCCCCCTGGTGGTGGCTGCTGTGTATAATCAGTGTGCAGTGAGCTCCCCCTGGTGGTGGCTGCAGTGTATAGTCAGTATCTAGTGAGCTTCCTCTGGTGGTGACTGTAGTGTATAACCAGTGTGTGGTGAGCGCCCCCTGGTGGTAGCAGTGGTGTATAACCAGTGTGTGGAGAGCTCCCCGTGGTGGTGACTGCGGTGTATAACTAGTGTGCAGTGAGCTCCCCCTGGTGGTGGTTGTGGTGTATAACCAGTGTGCAGTGAGCTCCCCCTGGTGGTGTCTGCTGTGTATAACCAGCGTGTGGTGAGCTCCCCCTGGTGGTGATTGTGGTGTATAACCAGTGTGCGGTGAGCTCCCCCTGGTGGTGACTGCTGTGGATAACCAGTGTGAGGTGAGCTCTACCTGGTGGTGACTGCAGTGTATAAACAGCATGCCGTGAGCTCTCCCAGTTTTCAGCCGCGTGGAATGGCGCAGCAGATGGCGCTGTTCCATACAGAGGCGTCAGATATACATTTTTTTAACCTGGGCTCCTGTGGGCTTCAGGGGAACAGTTTATTGTCTGCTCCAGGAGCTTTCCTGTCTTTTGCCATGAACAGACACGAGACGCATTGTGAACAGCGCCCAGATCTGATGGATGGAATTCGCTGCGGAGGCTCCGACACACCATGTATTATAGTATCTAAAGAACAGGAGATTGAAGGAGACGGATGACAGGGGGCGCCGCGGCTCTCCGCAGGATTCGTCCCGGAATTACACTGATTTATTTTGCCAGGAGTTGTATGGAGAGTCAATCATCAATTTCCCAAAACAAAGATGGACGCCGGTGCTCCGTCACGTGACAAAACAATCATGGTCTTAACGGCTCTCTGCTCGTGACGTCACTAGAACGCGATTGGCTGATTCTTTAAAGGTCCAGCTCCTGATTGGCTGGTTCTCTGAGCCGGCAGATTTAAACTTGTTTGATGCGAGGTCTTCGGGGCTGAGAGCTGGGGGAGATCCCGGGGACCGAGGAGGCTGCGGGGCTGAGTGCCGGGGAAGATAGGACGAGCCTCACAACCAGCTGCAGGGTAAGTCTCTGCTCTTCACCTCCCCGGTGTTCAGTGTATCGTGGTTGCTGTATCCGTAGGATATCGCACATACTGTATATTTGGAGTATCACATGGGGGGTATTGGGGTCTCCATTATTGACGATATATCTGCTATAGTTTATATGTATAGGAGCAGCAGGTCCTTGTATCCATTGTACATGTGCTGGATCTCTCTGCAGAGCACTGTGCACACTATAAACACCCCCCCCCCCATCCCTGATCTGTAGTATATATGTATCTGAGCCTGTATACATGGTACATGTTTGGCCACTGTGTCATCAGGGACCACTGCCCTGTGTGATCAGGTCACTTTATAATGGAGGATCAGCTCAGGGTCTCATCTCCACAATCCATCAGTCTGTAGGGAGTGATGCGTCTGTAGTACTTCCCAGAGTGGTACCTGCAATTCTCCAGCTGCTGTGAATCTACAACTCCCAACATGCCCTGACAGCATTGATCTAGGATCATAGAGCAGATTATTAGAGGCTGGGGGTTATTCCCCTTTAACATTTATGAGCAGAGGTAACGATCAGGTTCTTTTAGAGTCATTGCACCATGTAGGGTCAGTGCTCCGAAACGTAGTCATATCTTTCCATGAAAATCCCCTCCTCTAATCCTGGGAAATGTTTTTTGCCAATATTGGCAGTGTCTTTGGTGCACTGTAGGCGGGCTTACTGTTTGGTGCACTATCACTCTGCCAGTAAAGCCGCTCAGCGCCATTCCTCTTGTTTTGATTGATTGTCCCTGAGATTTCAGAGACAGTAATAATGATGAAGGGGAAGCCAGGTGCACCAAATGGAGTGACCCTGCCCATGATGCACTGAGAACCTTATTTGTATTAAATAAAAAAAAAAAAATTCTCAGGATCATAGGACCAGGTATGGTTCTGTTTCTGGGCACCTACGATACATGGCGGTTTTGCTTACTTTGAAACAGATTTTGGAGGTGACAGTGACAGATTCCCTTTAACAGAGGGAACTACATGACACCCCAGAAGAGGGCAAACATGAAACCAAAGCAGAAGGTTGTATTTGAAGGGGTTGTCCAGGTGCTGCCCCCTGCTGGTTGGACAGTTCTAATGAAGGGTCCAGATTACAGTGAGACAGGATAGTGACAGTCACCAGGACTCCTTCTCTTTCCAGGAAGATGAATCTGGCCGACCACTTGTCCCCGGAGATCCAGAGCAGCATCGCCATTGAATATCTGAATGCCTCCGGACAGGCGATGAAACGGAAAGTTATCCGTAACGCCTTCACCTCGCTGGGACGCAATGAGTTCCGGGAGCTGGTGCTGAAGGTCAGTGATGGGAAGTTGCCCCAAAACTTCATCCTGAAGCAGATCCAGATCTTCACCCGCTTCATCCGAGATGGGAAGAGCTCCATCGTGCTGCAGCCGGACAACGTGCAGCTGCTGATCTCCAACTGCCCCCTCGGACAAGCTGAAGCACTTCATGAAAACCCTGATGATAAAGCACGAGGCGGGGAAGAGCGAGAAACCGGTGACGAGCGAATGCGTCTATTGTCGGGGCTCCCACGAGTGTTTGAGACGATTAGCCCGGTCCAGAAGAAGGACGTGGAGCAGGCGAATGAAATGAGGGCAAAAGTCAACACCAGACCCCTGTGAAAGGGAAGGGGCTCAGTAACCGGGGAGCCAATGCTGCAAACCGATGTCCGCAGAAACGGCCGAGGACGGCGTCATCCGAGAACAGCCTGGTAAGAAACAGAGAGCAGGTATTTTATCCTTTGTTATACTCCAGAGCTGCATTCTCAATGCTGCCGGCTTCAGTGCTGAAGTCTCCTGACATTACCAAATCACAAGAACAAGCAAAGAGCCTTATGTAAAGATTGTACTTCCCAGAATGCAGTTATTTGGTGTATGAAAAATTAACTGCCCCCGTATTATGGAAACTCAGATAAGCTTTCCACCACCAAGCTGACTGTTTCCATTAACAGCCAGCAGAATAGGGAGTGCAGCTCTGGAGTATAATACAGCATGTAACTCAGGATCAGTACAGGATAAGTAATGTATGTACACAGTGACTGCACCAGCAGAATAGTGAGTGCAGCTCTGGAGTATAATACAGGATGTAACTCAGGATCAGTACAGGATAAGTAATGTATGTACACAGTGACTCCACCAGCAGAATAGTGAGTGCAGCTCTGGAGTATAATAAAGGATGTAACTCAGGATCAGTACAGGATAAGTAGGACGAAGCTAAATCTGTTTTTCCTGTTCTTTCTGGTTCATGAATAGAATGACAGACTTGCAGTGAAGTGTGACACCTCTGTTACCTGTATAGAAATCTCTGACATTACATAATTTCATTCATTCGATTCTCTAGATTTCTGAGCTTCGTCCCAGCAAAAAGCCGGCTCTGACCATGCCCCGGCAGCTGCAGCTCTCCACCGAGCAGTCCATGGTCCTCAGCACCGTCCTCAGCGGGAAGAATGTCTTCTTTACAGGAAGCGCAGGTTAGGAAGACTATTCTGACTATTAGACATAAATGTCATCAATCACTTTGTAATCTCAGGGTTGTATCTCTTTTCATCATTTTCCAGTTTGTTTGATACAGCCTGGCAGTGTAAAGAATGGAGGATCTTTCTTATTTCCTGACTAAACTCTTCCGCCTCTTTACCTTCACCTGCAGAACTGCTGTTTCCACCTTGTAAAGTCTCTGCCTCTGTTTCCTTCTTTCCAGGGACAGGGAAATCTTACCTCCTGAAAAGGATTGTTGGGGCGCTGCCCCCTAAAAAGCACTTATGCCACGGCGAGCACAGGGGTGGCCGCTTGTCACATTGGTGGCACCACACTACATGCCTTTGCAGGTGAGATGGCCACTGGGGGTGCTACTTAAATGCGGCCAATCAGCATCCTCCATGGCCTACTCCATGCTCTTATTCATTATGTTCTTCAAAAAGACTGAAAATTAAAGGCTATGTACACCTTCAGGGCATTTTTTTTTTATAAATGGCATTTAACTCATTTTGGGCTAAAATCCTTTTTCAATTGGTCTTTAAAATATTGAGATTATACAGCCACCACTAGAGGGAGCTCACTACATACAGATTATACAGCCACCACTAGAGGGAGCTCACTACATACAGATTATACAGCCACCACTAGAGGGAGCTCACTACATACAGATTATACAGCCACCACTAGAGGGAGCTCATTACATACAGATTATACAGCCACCACTAGAGGAGCTCACTACATACAGAGTATACAGCCACCACTAGAGGGAGCTCACTAAATACAGATTATACAGTCACCACTAGAGGGAGCTCACTACATACAGATTATACAGCCACCACTAGAGGGAGCTCACTACATATAGATTATACAGCCACCACTAGAGGGAGCTAACTACATACAGATTATACAGTCACCACTAGAGGGAGCTCACTACAATTAACCACCACTAAGGGCTCCTATACAATTATACAGCCACCACTAGAGGGAGCTCACTACATACAGATTATACAGCCACCACTAGAGGGAGCTCACTAACATACCCAGAATCCTAATACAGTCACCACTAGAGGGAGCTCACTACATACAGAGTATACAGCCACCACTAGAGGGAGCTCATTACATACAGATTATACAGCCACCACTAGAGGGAGCTCAGTACATACAGATTATACAGCCACCACTAGAGGGAGCTCACTACATACAGATTATACAGCCACCACTAGAGGGAGCTCACTACATACAGAATATACAGCCACCACTAGAGGGAGCTCACTACATACAGATTATACAGTCACCACTAGAGGGAGCTCACTACATACAGATTATACAGTCACCACTAGAGGGAGCTCACTACATACAGAGTATACAGCCACCACTAGAGGGAGCTCACTACATACAGAGTATACAGCCACCACTAGAGGGAGCTCACTACATACAGATTATACAGCCACCACTAGAGGGAGCTCACTACATACAGATTATACAGTCACCACTAGAGGGAGCTCACTACATACAGATTATATAGCCACCACTAGAGGGAGCTCACTACATACAGATTATACAGTCACCACTAGAGGGAGCTCACTACATACAGATTATACAGCCACCACTAGAGGGAGCTCGTGACATACAAGTTTGGTGAGAGCTGTATGTCTCTGGTAGTTCTGGTACTTGTAGTGATGAATGATTGTGGTCGGACTGTTCCTTATCATGTATGTATCTTTACTCCACAATGTTACTCACAGCTGCATTGGTTTTAGGGATTGGTTCTGGGAAGGCTCCACTGGAGCAGTGTGTAGAGTTGGCCAAGAGGCCGGGGGTCCGTCAGCACTGGATAAGTTGCCGGCACCTGATCATAGATGAGATCTCCATGGTGGAAGGAGAATTCTTTGACAAGCTGGAGGCTGTGGCCAGGTATATATCTGTATATCTGCTGCTCTGGTTCATGGGTGTAGCTGAATATTGATCTGTCTTGTCCCCTGTTTCAGGGCGGTCCGCGGGCGGAGGAGCCTTTCGGTGGGATCCAGCTCATCATCTGTGGAGATTTTCTACAGCTTCCACCGGTGACTCAAGCCACAAGTCAGACAAAGTTCTGTTTCCAGGTGGGAACTGCATTCAATAGGACGTCACAATGTGACATCACCCGGGGTCAGGTGTGTCCTCCGGTGACTGAAGTGATGCATTGTGGTCCAGAATCTCTAGTATTTACTTGGAATGATGCAGAAGCAGCAGAATCTTGTGTTTGGCTGCAGCATTGATGCATTGTTTCCAGAGGCCACGCCCCCATCCCAGGAGGTTTCTCATGTATTCTGCTCCACACAGAGTAAAAGCTGGAGGAGATGCATTCACCTGACCATGGAGCTGACGGAAGTGCGGAGACAGACGGACAAGAAGTTCATCTCTCTGCTGCAGGCCGTTCGTCTGGGCAGGTAAGACCCTAAAATGTGAGTGAGGTTACTCTGTATGCGAGGTTCACAAGCCGCACGTTTTAAAGAGGCTTTTGAGAGACTACAACTCCCAACTTGTCCAGTTTCATGCTGTGTATGTGGGAATAGTAATGAATGAGGTGGTCTCTCTGGTTTTAGAGGGGACGTCTTCTTGCAGGTCCAAACACAACCTGTAAATGGGTGTGGCGCTGTTCCTTGTAGACGGCAGTCCACCTATTTCTCATGCAGTGGCGGCCCTTTCATTGCACTGGACACTGATATTTCCTGCTGTTCTGATATCCCCCCCCCCCCCCCCAGATGCACGGAGGAGGTGACCCGGCAGCTGCTACTGACCGGCAACAACAAAATTGAGCGGGACGGGATCCTGGCGACGCGACTCTGCACCCACAAGGACGACGTAGACCTGACGAATGAGCGCCGATTACAGCAACTGCCTGGTAGGACGAGACCCTATTTTAGATGGATAGAGGATATGCTGATGATCCCCACAACCACTGCAAGATCTTTAAAGGGGTCATCCTGCGGTGCGGTCTGCAGCGTGCCGGTTTATGCTGCTGGTCTCCACCGCAATGGAGATGGTGAAATCCACAGCAGTCTCGTCCTTTGTATTTTCAGGCACGTGTGGACGTACTATGTAAAGTTGTATAAGTCTACACACCCTTTAAATGAATCTGGCAGAAGATTGCCTTTGAGACCTCGTGCACATGACCATATTTTGCGTCTGTTTCCAATCTGCATTTTTTGCGGACTGTACAAAGACCCCTTCATTTCTATGGCTCTGCAAAAAATCTGGCCAGCACAGAGATATCATCCGCATTTATGTCCTATTGTCCACATTGGAGAAAAGTGCCATTTCTGATAGGACCGAGAAAAATAAGGCATGTCCACAGAAGGGATCCGTGGTTTGCAGACCACAATACGGACCCGGTCGTGTGCACGAGGCCTTAAAGGGGATGTTTTATTCTGGAACACAGCAGTATGTAAGAGAGAACCTCGTCTAGATGTGAGCAGAAAGGGGGAGAATTCATGGGGACGGCTCTCTGGCTTCTCCCCACCTGACAGATCTCATGGCTGTAACCAGGGAGCCGGTCGTGGTTCATGCTCCTCTTTCCTAGTCCGTGTTTGGTGATTACCAGACTGTAATAATATCGGAGACTTTCTGTTCTGCAGGGGAGGTGCACAAATATGACGCCCTGGACAGTGACCCAATGCTGGTGAAGACTGTCAATGCGCAGTGTCCTGTAGGGGAGCAGATTCTGCTGAAGAAGGGCGCTCAGGTGAGGAAGGCTGTAGCACACAAGCCATTGTGAAACTACAACTTCCAGCATGGGCTTTTCTCCCATAGAAGTGAATGGAGCATGCTGAGAGTTGTAGTCTCACAACAGTTGGAGGACGCTGACCCCCTGATCTAGAGGCTGGTTCCCCTAATTCTCCCATGATGACCCTACAGGTGATGCTGACCAAGAATCTGGATGTCGCCCGAGGTTTAGTGAACGGAGCGCGAGGAGTCGTCGTTGGGTTTGAAGGAACAGAAAGACGTGAGTGATGGGTTAGGAGGAGGACTATAGGGTATGACTGCAGGCTGGGAAGGGTCTGGTCTCACCCATGAAGGGTTTTGGGGATCCTGATGGCGGGGGAGGGACTGGTATGGATACAATGTATTTACAGAGGTCAATGTACAGAACAGATACTTGTAACCAATTAACTGCTGCCCCGAAAAAATCCAGACTCCTCCTCCTCAGCCCCTGATCTGTGGTCGTGGACTTTCTGGTCTTTTCTTGTTGTAACTTTATGCATCTTCTCTTTAGCTCTGCCCAAGGTGCGCTTCCTGTGCGGGGTCTCGAGGTCATGAAGCCGGAGCGCTGGGTGATTAAAGCTCACGGTGGGGTTTACCTGAGCCGGCAGCAGTTACCCCTGAAGCTGGCGTGGGCCATCTCCATACACAAGAGTCAGGTAAGTGACCCCCGTAACGAGGAGCGTCTGATGTGATCCACAGCGGCCGGCGCTTGAATCTGGTTCTTCCTGTGCTGCAGGGAATGACTCTGGACTGCGTGGAGATCTCCCTGTCACGTGTGTTTGAGAGCGGCCAGGCGTATGTAGCTCTCTCCAGAGCTCGCAGCTTAGAGGGGCTCAGAGTCATGGATTTTGATCCTAAGGCGGTAAATGCGAATCCCTATGTCCTCCAGTTCTACGCTAGACTCAAGAAGGAGCGAGCGCTGTACCAGGTGAGAGATGTAATGATAAGTTGGCACCATAGGGGGCGGTATTATACTAGTATATATACATAGGGGGAGGAAGGGTTCAACTCCCCAGAGCTCCTGCCAGCAGATGAGACTAATGTGACCCTGCAGTTTAATAAACTCACACATTTAGGGCTCATGCACACAAACAGCAGGTCCGCACAGAAGCACTTCCATGATGTTTTGGTCCTAAAAAAAAAAAAAATAGAACACGCTCCTTTATTACTGTGCGGACTCTTTCACGTTGAATTTGCAGTCCCCAATGCACGGCGTGGGCACGTTTGTGTGAATGAGCCCTTAGGGAGGCAGGGCTGGGGGTTAGGAGACCAGAGGCCTCGGCAGTAGAATGCTCCTTAGCCGTCTTCCATTAGACGGGCTGCAGCTTTCTAATATTTAATATTCAGTTTTCCCTAATACAAAGTCTTGTTTTTAAGTTGATATTTCCTCTTCTAAGAATCTGTAGATTCTCACTTTTGAAACGACTACATTACTTACTTCTCTCTCCCTTTCAGACGTCTCTGGATCCATACTTGGGAGGAAAGGAGAATAGCTGATGTCGTGTTCATTGTTTTATCTTTTTCCTGTGTTAATATTAATGTACAGAACAAATTGGCACTTTTTTAAATTAAAGCTTTTTATGTATTTTTTTTACATTCTGCTTTCTAGTCAATGGATTTGGATTATTGCTGCAGGTATCAGGACGTGTTGTAAAGTATAAGGGGACAACCGGTCCTGATGTAACCTCTGACGTGGCTATACTATGGCCGCTCCTATACCCGGCGGGTGAAGATGGTTCCCTACAATTACAGCCCTCCCCAATAAGATATAAAGGGCATCTGTCAGCAGTTTTGTACCTCTGACCTGTTCCATGTGCGCTCGGCCGCTGAAGGCGTCTGTGTTAGTCCCATGTTCATGTGTCCGCATTTTCGTATAATACTTTGCTGGTTTCATCAAACCCTATAGACACCAAACCATCAGGGAGATGTGAGCCAACTGGAAACCAGCAAAACCGTGACTGGAATATAACACACTGTAACTAGGGCTGAGCCTCTGTACAGTATAAGAATGTATTGGCTCCGATAAGCTGAAGTTATTACTTCAGAGATTAATTTCTACTGTTTAAAACTTTTTACCGAACACAGAGCCGATACATTGTAATACTGAGCTCGCCCCATACAGTATTCTAACAGAGTCTTGTGAATTCACTTCAGATGTTTCACTCATCCCTTTTCACTGTGAATCGATTTCAGTCTATTTGCTGATCCCTAACTGTAACTAAAGATCAGCCGAGAAGGACTAGTGATGTGTCCTCGCCCTACAGCCTGCAGAGGAAGGACCTAAACAGCACCCAGACACTGGCAGGAGGCTGCTCTGTGCCTCGTTCCTCTGGGTCATTTTCTATAGGTGCACTTTAGACAGGGTTGCTTTGTTCCTTAAAGGGGTATTCCCATCTCACACATGTAGCTTGTACAGTTAGATACAGCCATACTAATAATATTACTAATAGAATGTATTTATATAAAATGTACCGTTTAGAAGATTTCCCTATTTGTATATCCATTGTCCACACACATCAGTCAGGCCGTTGCCCCTGGTTACGACCACCGCAGCCGTGTAGTAGTGGCGGTCGGCTTGCTCTGAGGTAACTGCTGTATTGTGAACACACATTACATGAGCGGCGGAGACACATCTTAGGGGACTTTCACATCTGCGTTTGGACGCTACCAGTCCGTAACACAATGGTCAGGGATCCGTCCAAAACGCAGACTTTATAAACGGATCCTGCTCCAAAGAGATGAATTGATCTTGGAACAGGATCCGTTTCTCTGTGTTTGGAAACGCAGACAAAAATGCTACAACCCTAAGATGTGTCTCAGCATGATCATGTAATGTGTGTTCACAATACAGCAGTTACCTCAGAGCAAGAGCAAGCCGGCCTCCACTACTACATGGCCGCGGTGGTCGTAACCAGGGGCAACGGCCTGACTGATGTGTGTGGGACAATGGATATACAAATAGGGAAATCTTGTAAACATTACAGGTTTATATAAATACATTCTATTAGTAATAATACTGGTGTGGCTATATTTATATACAATGTACTGTTTATCAGTGTCAGCTGCCCCCTGTTCAGAAGCTATTCCATACACCTGAAGTGTTTGCAGAAACGACCTCATCCAGATGAACAGAAGAGATTTTTCAGTCACAGTTTCTGCAACAAATCTTCTGCATGTGAACTGACCCTAAGATGTCCCTACAGGAGATATGCCTTCACGGTTGTGGCAGCAGTTGTTGTCTGCAGCCTACAGGATATACAAAGGTTAGTGGGGCAGAAGAGGTATGCGGTGTCCGGCCCTTTAAAGGGGTTATCCCATCTTGTGTGAAGTAGCACTGATCAGATTCCATATATCACGGCATTTAACTTACCCAATATATGTAATTATCAATTTCTCCTACTTTCCTCACTTGTGTTTACCTATGGTTGTCATTGGTTACGGCCACTGCAGCCATAATGCAGCTGTGGCCGTGCTTGCGTCATCCTCTTTTTCCTTGTCGGCCGGCCACATTTGCGCATGTCTCTCCCGTTCCGACCCCTCACTGCAGCTCCATTTAAACTAATTGAACTGCTCCCAGGCATTTGGAGTAGCTTTCAGCCACATGTCCAGCGCTCAGGATCCTGTAAAAACTCCCTCACTGACAAAGCTGCTGTGGGACACTGCTAACAGCAGCACCAGGAGCACACGAGTAGAAGCAAGTGATATTTCCAGAGCGCGACTTTCCTGTTCTGTCCGTCAAGCGTGATGTTACCGCCCCCGGCAGATACAGGAAGAGGAGAACTGTTGCGGTGGAAGGTTAGTGAAGAGGCAGGTGGGATAACCCCTTTAAGGATGGAAAATGAGGATGATTCATACTTGCTCTCTTAAGGCTCTTTCACACAAGCGGATGCCGTCCGAGGAATCTGCTGCGTGTAAGAGCGCTAAGCCCCGTGCAGGAGAGCAGAGACTCGGATGGATAATACTACTCCGTGCCCCTCTGTGATCTTTTTACTACACAATGAGAGCGCCTCTTCTGTCCTGCACGGGGCTTGGCTCTCTTAGACGCAGCGGACTTCCTCGGACGGCATCCCCTCATGTGAAAGAGCCCTTAACGGCCCAGATCAGTTTAGACCATGCAATCAGGGACGAGCTGAATAAAGCAGACACCACCACTGGGCGAGGACGGCAGCGTTGTAGAATATGGTGCATTTATTGGGAAAAGATCTTGAAATTAAAATATCAGTGCAACAAATCAAAAAATAAAATATACAACACAATGAATAAAAATCAATTGGCACAAAACATATAAACGCCCGTCCGGCCCCCGTTCACATCAGACGCCCCCTGAACCTGGAGTTCCCTTTGCACAATGATACTGCCGGGGGGTCAGACAATTTCCAGTTATGTCAGAGCAATAATCTAAAAAGCAGAAATATGGAGAGAGTTCTGTGAATGAAGTCCGAGAAAAATCTGGAAACGTTGTATCGTAGTATAAAAATATGACAAGGTACAAATGTCAATGCAACAACTTAAAGGGGCAGCTCCAGGAATCGATTAGGAAACTGTTCAAGTGACACTGCTGCCCCCCCCTATATATGTCCATGCAGCTGTTCCTTCTGACCTCTCCATACACATGCACACTTAGTGCAGCTGAGTGTGCATGTGTTCTCCACAGGGAGGGGGGGGGGGACACCTGGCAGAAATGCTATGGTGGCCTATTAGTAACCCTTACACTCCCACAGAACCCTCCCTGCTGCCCACGGGTGCTTTACGAGAACATACCGCCCCTGTGTCCATAGGTGCATCTTCTACTGTGCAGGCGCTGAATTAAAGGATGCATTCAAGAAGGCAGTCACATGGGTAAATCATGTGACCACTGCCATCTTGGACACAGTAGTCAGTTTACATACCTCACCCATAGGCAGCAGGGGGCTTCAATGGCCATGCTGTTTTTTATAGAAACAGCGCCACTCCTGGCCAGAGGCAGTGCCTGGTATTGCAGCTCCACCTTCAAGTACTAACCAGTCGCAGCCCATGGCCAGGAGTATACTCACCACCTTCTCTGATCATACTCTACGGCTACCTGCACAAGGGCCCCGGCTGTCTTACAGTCTGTGCGTTACTTGCAGACCTGATGCGATTTTGTTCTAAATTTCAGCCTTTCATTGAAATGGGTGAAATCCACACCAAGAATCACAAAGTGCAGACGGCCTAAACCTAATCTCAGACGAGCGCGTTCATTGCATGAAACACTCCATGTGGGAGCGTGACTTCCCATAGTGAACTCTGCTCCGATGACCGGACGGCCTTATGATTTATAATGCCGTGTGTCTCTGCTGTAATGATTTGTACAGACGGCATTCTACATGTACAAATCACTACAATGGGGGTTGGGCAGGGACACACAGCATTATAAATCATCATAAGGCCGTGTAGTTCTGTCACAGAAGGGTCCAGTCTGGTAAATCACGCTCCCACATGCAGTGCGTCTCTCTGCAGTGGACACTGCTCATTGAAAAAGTTGCAACAATGTTACGGTCCACTACAACGTTGTTGCAATCAGTAGCTGTGGTTGCATTACTGCCGTTCTTTCAGTGTAACTCTTACCTACGTCTATGCGCAGAGGCTTTTGGTTTGCGGATAGCTTTGTCTTCTCACAAAGGTGACAACCCCAACCGCATAACCAGCGCCCATGATATATACATACAGATCTGCAGGGATGACAGGTGGGGCCGGTCCTTGTCCTGTGGCTGCCAATAATGAAGTTGCTGCATTGACTTTGTTATAACTAACGTCCTCTGTAGAAACAAAAAAAGCGTTAGAGGCCGGCACCGCGCCCGGCTGTGTGCTATACCTAGATGACAGGGCGAATGGAGAACAGCCTGTAACGTGTGGATCTGTTCTGGGGGTGGTGGGGGGGGGGGGGCAGAAAACATTTTGATGCAAATTCTTTTAAATGCAGATCATAATTTTTTTTTTTTTTTTTGCAAATTCTTTTATTTTCAGGAAAAAAAATAAAACGGAAAGCAGTTTTTAAAAAACGGGCACCTGTGGCAAATATCACACAAGGGGCCTGGAGTAAAACCACCAGCGTTCTCTCTGCCCCGCGCAGAATAAAGCCCTTGTGTCCGTCAGCTGGCGACACCGAGGTGGATCATATACTGAGCACGCTGCCCCACCAGGTTTCCATGATCGAGACAAAAACTCATAAAAAATGTACAAAGAAAAAAAAACTGAAAAAAATTAAAATATCTGGCGATCTATACAATGAGCATGTGACACGTACAGAAATTCACGTCTCTTACAGGATGCATTTTAACCAAACTCCAGGACTTTTTGCATTATTTTTATTTATTTTTTTTTTAAAGTGTTTCTGGTGCTAGACCCAATGGAGGCATTTGTATGCAGCGATCTGGGCACAATACACCTTATGCCTCAAGAACTAGCATGGGCCACAGAATTACACCAGTCACACCCAGTCCATCTCTTAAAGGGGAAATGATCAGATCTTTACGAGTCTGAACCATAATATTGAGATTAATAAATTCAGAGATTGTGCAGATTGGAAACTTCCCCGATCAATTTCCCCCCAAATATTATAGCAGGAGATGACATGACTCCTCCCACAAGCGCATCTCCGGCTTTTGATTGGTGACCTCCGTTGTGAATAAGCCCCAGTTCCACTTTAAATGACAGGAGACGATCGTCCGCCCGTCGCTTCCTATGGCACTATATAAATTATAGGAGACAATTAAATACAAAGTGTTGGTTTCTTTTTGTTTCTTTAAAAGGTTGATTCCAAACTAAATTTGTACAAGTTTTAGTCTCTTTCCACGTATTTGTACATCATTTTCATAATCCTAATATCGAAAGGTTAAAAATTCGCCGGACGAAGCTCGAAGGTTTTTCGGTTTTTCTTACACTTTGTATAAAACCCAAAAAAAAAAAAAAAAAAAAAAAAAAAGGGATTCTCCGCAGCATTACAGAAAAAGCAACAATTGTACATTCACTCCTTTAATGCTCACGAAAAAAAAAATATGGAAAAAAAAAGTTCAGCCACTTGCCGGTTTTTCACTTTTTCTTT
>ONZH01027568.1:0-27008 GCA_900303285.1 Rhinella marina
GAACAATGAGCTTCATGTTTGGATTAATTATCTGTTTTTCCAGCCTTTTCGGACTATTTAAGACCCTCCCCAAACTTGTGAACAGCACTCATACATGGTCAACATGGGAAAGACAAAGGAGCATTCCAAGGCCATCAGAGACAAGATCGTGGAGGGTCACAAGGCTGGCAAGGGGTACAAAACCCTTTCCAAGGAGTTGGGTCTACCTGTCTCCACTGTTGGGAGCATCATCCGGAAGTGGAAGGCTTATGGAACTACTGTTAGCCTTCCACGGCCTGGACAGCCTTTGAAAGTTTCCTCCCGTGCCGAGGCCAGGCTTGTCCGAAGAGTCAAGGCTAATCCGAGGACAACAAGGAAGGAGCTCCGGGAAGATCTCATGGCAGTGGGGACATTGGTTTCAGTCAATACCATACGTAACGTACTCCACCGCAATGGTCTCCGTTCCAGACGAGCCCGTAAGGTACCTTTACTTTCAAAGCGTCATGTCAAGGCTCGTTTACAGTTTGCTCATGATCACTTGGAGGACTCTGAGACAGACTGGTTCAATGTTCTCTGGTCTGATGAGACCAAGATCGAGATCTTTGGTGCCAACCACACACGTGACGTTTGGAGACTGGATGGCACTGCATACGACCCCAAGAATACCATCCCTACAGTCAAGCATGGTGGTGGCAGCATCATGCTGTGGGGCTACTTCTCAGCCAAGGGGCCTGGCCATCTGGTCCGCATCCATGGGAAGATGGATAGCACGGCCTACCTGGAGATTTTGGCCAAGAACCTCCGCTCCTCCATCAAGGATCTTAAAATGGGTCGTCATTTCATCTTCCAACAAGACAACGACCCAAAGCACACAGCCAAGAAAACCAAGGCCTGGTTCAAGAGGGAAAAAATCAAGGTGTTGCAGTGGCCTAGTCAGTCTCCTGACCTTAACCCAATTGAAAACTTGTGGAAGGAGCTCAAGATTAAAGTCCACATGAGACACCCAAAGAACCTAGATAACTTGGAGAAGATCTGCATGGAGGAGTGGGCCAAGATAACTCCAGAGACCTGTGCCGGCCTGATCAGGTCTTATAAAAGACGATTATTAGCTGTAATTGCAAACAAGGATTATTCCACAAAATATTAAACCTAGGGGTTGAATAATAATTGACCCACACTTTTATGTTTAAAATTTATTAAAATTTAACTGAGCAACATAACTTTTTGGTTTATAAGATTTATGCATCTGTTAATAAATCCTGCTCTTGTTTGAAGTTTGAAGGCTCTAACTTATTTGAATCTTATTAAACCAGCTAAATCTGCAGGGGGTTGAATACTACTTGTAGGCACTGTATAACTGAGAGAAAATACGTATTTTATAGACTGACGCTGCTGTACAGCACACTAGAGAATTGTTCACTGGACTGTAGTACATATAACTGAGGAAAAAAACGTAGTCTTTAAATAGCTGCTATTTTACCGCAAAGCACTCCATTTTTCACTGGACTGTAATACATATAACTGAGAGAAAATACGTATTTTATAGACTGACGCTGATGTACAGCACACAAGAGAATTTTTCACTGGACTGAAGTACATATAACTGAGTAAAAAACGTAGTCTTTAAATGGTGGCAATTTTACTGCAAAGCACTCCATTTTTCACTGGACTGTACTACATATAACTGAGAAAAAAACGTAGTCTTTAAATAGCTGCTATTTTACCGCAAAGCACTCCATTTTTCACTGGACTGTAATACATATAACTGAGAGAAAATAGGTATTTTATAGACTGACGTTGCTGTACAGCACACTAGAAAATTGTCCACTATACTGTATTACATATAACTGAGAAAAAAAACATAGTCTTTAAATGGCGGCTATTTTACTGCAAAACACTCCATTTTTCACTGGACTGTAATACATATAACTGAGAGAAAATACATATTTTATAGACTGACGCTGATGTACAGCACACTAGAGAATTGTTCACTGGACTGTAGTACATATAACTGAGAAAAAAACGTAGTCTTTAAAGGTGGCTATTTTACTGCAAAGCACTCCATTTTCCACTGGACTGTAATACATGTAACTGAGAGAAAATACGTATTTTATAGACTGACGTTGATGTACAACACACTAGAGAATTGTTCACTGGACTGTAGTACATATAACTGAGAAAAAAACGTAGTCTTTAAATGGCGGCTATTTTACTGCAAAACACTCCATTTTTCACTGGACTGTAATACATATAATTGAGAGAAAATACGTATTTTATAGACTGACGCTGATGTACAGCACACTAGAGAATTGTTCACTGGACTGTAGTACATATATATGAGAAAAAAACGTAGTCTTTAAATGGCGGCTATTTTACCGAAAAACACTCCATTTTTCACTGGACTGTAATACATATAACTGAGAGAAAATACGTATTTTATAGACTGACGCTGCTGTAGAGCACACTAGAGAATTGTTCACTGGACTGTAGTACATATAACTGAGAAAAAAACGTAGTCTTTAAATGGCGGCTATTTTACTGCAAAACACTCCATTTTTCACTGGACTGTAATAAATATAACTGAGAGAAAATACGTATTTTATATACTGACGCTGTTGTACAGCACACTAGAGAATTGTTCACTGGACTGTAGTACATATAACTGAGAAAAAAAACATAGTCTTTAAATGGCGGCTATTTTACCACAAAGCACTCCATTTTTCACTGGACTGTAATACATATAACTGAGAGAAAATACATATTTTATAGACTGACGCTGTTGTACAGCACACTAGAGAATTGTTCACTGGACTGTAGTACATATAACTGATAAAAAAACGTAGTCTTTAAATGGCGGCTATTTTACTGCAAAACACTCCATTTTTCACTGGACTGTAATACATATAACTGAGAGAAAATACGTATTTTATAGACTGACGCTGATGTACAGCACACTAGAGAATTGTTCACTGGACTGTAGTACATATAACTGAGAAAAAAACGTAGTCTTTAAATGGCGGCTATTTTACTGCAAAGCACTCCATTTTTCACTGGACTGTAATACATATAACTGAGATAAAATACGTATTTTATAGACTGACGTTGATGTACAGCACACTAGAGAATTGTTCACTGGACTGTAGTACATATAACTGAGAAAAAAACGTAGTCTTTAAATGGCGGCTATTTTACTGCAAAACACTCCATTTTTCACTGGACTGTAATACATATAACTGAGAGAAAATACGTATTTTATAGACTGACGCTGATGTACAGCACACTAGAGAATTGTTCACTGGACTGTAGTACATATAACTGAGTAAAAAACGTAGTCTTTAAATGGCGGCTATTTTACAGCAAAGCACTCCATTTTTCACTGGACTGTAATACATATATTGAGAGAAAATACGTATTTTATAGACTGACGCTGATGTACAGCACACTACAGAATTGTTCACTGGACTGTAGTACATATATATGAGAAAAAAACGTAGTCTTTAAATGGCGGCTATTTTACCACAAAACACTCCATTTTTCACTGGACTGTAATACATATAACTGAGAGAAAATACGTATTTTATAGACTGACGCTGCTGTACAGCACACTAGAGAATTGTTCACTGGACTGTAGTACTTATAACTGAGAAAAAAACGTAGTCTTTAAATGGCGTCTATTTTACCGCAAAGCACTCCATTTTTCACTGGACTGTAATAAATATAACTGAGAGAAAATACGTATTTTATATACTGACGCTGTTGTACAGCACACTAGAGAATTGTTCACTGGACTGTAGTACATATAACTGAGAAAAAAAACATAGTCTTTAAATGGCGGCTATTTTACCACAAAGCACTCCATTTTTCACTGGACTGTAATACATATAACTGAGAGAAAATACATATTTTATAGACTGACGCTGTTGTACAGCACAATAGAGAATTGTTCACTGGACTGTAGTACATATAACTGAGAAAAGAAAACATAGTCTTTAAATGGCAGCTATTTTACTGCAAAACACTCCATTTTTCACTGGACTGTAATACATACAACTGAGAGAAAATATCTATTTTATACATTGATGCTGCTGTACACCACACTAGAGAATTGTTCACTGGAGTGTAGTACATATAACTGAGAAAAAAAACATAGTCTTTAAATGGCGGCTATTTTACCACAAAGCACTCCATTTTTAACTGGACTGTAATACATATAACTGAAAGAAAATACATATTTTATAGACTGACGCTGTTGTACAGCACACTAGAGAATTGTTCACTGGACTGTAGTACATATAACTGAGAAAAAAACGTAGTCTTTAAATGGCGGCTATTTTACTGCAAAACACTCCATTTTTCACTGGACTGTAATACATATAACTGAGAGAAAATACGTATTTTATATACTGACGCTGTTTTACAGCACACTAGAGAATTGTTCACTGGACTGTAGTACATATAACTGAGAAAAAAAACATAGTCTTTAAATGGCGGCTATTTTACCACAAAGCACTCCATTTTTCACTGGACTGTAATACATATAACTGAGAGAAAATACATATTTTATAGACTGACGCTGTTTGTACAGCACACTAGAGAATTGTTCACTGGACTGTAGTACATATAACTGAGAAAAAAACGTAGTCTTTAAATGGCGGCTATTTTACTGCAAAACACTCCATTTTTCACTGGACTGTAATACATATAACTGAGAGAAAATACGTATTTTATAGACTGACGCTGATGTACAGCACACTAGAGAAATGTTCACTGGACTGTAGTACATATATATGAGAAAAAAAACGTAGTCTTTAGACTGCGGCTTTTTTACCGCAAACTACTCAATTTTTCACTGGGCTGTAGTATATATAACTGAGAAAAAAACGTATTCCCTAGACTGACGCTACTGTACAACACACTAAATAATTGTTCACTGCACTGTAGGATATATAACTGAGAGAAAAAACGTATTCCCTAGACTGACGCTACTGTACAGTACACTACATAATTGTTCACTGGAGTGTATTGTATAGAAATGATAGAAAAAAAAAGTATTTCCTAGACTACAGTACAGATCCCAGCAAGCCAAGGTACAGCAGCAGCATCAAAAATGAGTACTGAGACGACTTTGGCAATTTCTTTTGGGTCTGTGTGGACCACGTGCTCTCCCTTCTACCACCAGTGCACAGCGTGCAGCCAAGATGGCGGTAGCTGCACTAATAGTCCCAGCCAGCAGCCTGGAGGACACAAAAAAAAAACGTGCTTGTAGCCCTTAGAAGGGCTGTTGGGTTCTTTGTGGGTGATTCCTGCCTAACCAACATCTAAATTGAGGCCCTAACACTCTCCCTGACAGACATCAGCTCTATCCCTAATCTCATGCAGGCGTCGTCTGATTCGAGCATCGCAGGACCAGATTCTTAAATTCCCAGGTCATCTGATCTGGCCAGCCAATTCCTGCTATCGACTTGTAGGGGCCCCACATGATGCTAGGGGGTACCAAAGACTCTCCTGCGTATTGATTGGCTAAGAAAAGGTGCCTAACATACTCGAACGAGCACCAAGCTCGGACGAGTATTTTCGCTCATCTCTACTCGCTTGCATTCTGGCTCTTACAAACCAGCAGTAAAATGCACTCAGTGGACTTCGGTGCTCACTCATATAATGGAGAGGACTCAAAGAAGAGTCCTCTCAATGCATTTTACTGCTGGTTTGTGGGAGCACAGCCTCAGAATGGAAGTGAGTAGGAAGATAAAACTTACATAATCGGATTCAGCACCACTTACACTATACATCTCTTACTCTAATTCAGGTGGTGCTTCGGAGCTGACAGGTTCCCTTTAAGCAAAATATGTACCTTCCCACCCAGTGTTTATGGCCAGATATTTGTCCCCTCACAGTAGTTATGGCCAGATTTGTGCCCCCCACAGTAGTTATGTGCAGATATGTGCCCCCCTTCACAGTATTTATGCTTAGATATGTGCCCCCTCACAATAGTTATGACCACATATGTGCCCCCTCAAGTAGTTATCATCAGATATTTGCCCCCTTAAAGCAGTTAAGGCCAGATATGTGCCTCTTCACAGTAGTTATGGCCAGATATTTGCCCCCTTACAGTAGTTTTGTAGATATGTGCCCCCTCACAGTACATAGTTTCGGCCAGATATGTGCCTCCTCACAGTAGTTATGTCCAGATATGTGCCTCCCCTCAGTAGTTATGGCCCAATATGTGCTATCTCACAGTAATTATAGCCAGATACAGTATGTGCCCCTTTCGGAGGAAGTAAAAAAAACAAAACAGGAAAATGCTCACTTATGTAATTCCTCCAATGATCACAGCTCAGCTGCTGGTGCTCCCTAGCAGGATACTGTCACACATTGCGCTGTTGTGTAGAAAGAGGAGCAGAGGCTGATTCCACTGCCCCTCCGACACAGACTAGCAATGCAATGTGTGAGGGAATCGTGCAGCTGCTGGCAAGCGGCTGAATGGTGAAGCGGGGAGCGGATGACTTCCTGCTTCACCATTACAGGTAGGGTTGAGCAAATTGAAGCATCTGAAGTGGAATTCAATCTGACATTTAGGAAAAATTTGATTCACAACAAATCCGAATTACCTTGTGATTCGCAATAATGAATCATTTTTTCCTAAAGTGGCATGTTACAAAGTGAAAGTAAGAAACCTGGAAATGTGAGATTATGCATAATGCCATGCAGACAGCCAATCAGCAGCTAGCCAGCCCCTGTGATGTCGCAGCCCTATAAAAGTTTCATTGCATGCAGTTTCGCCATTTCACTGTGAGCTGAGCATAGGGAGAGATGCGACAAATGTTGCTGAAAACTTTTAATTGTGGAATATGAAACATAGAAACGATCACTGCGCACCCTCTGAAACACAGCAGGGAGACCGATGGATATATACGATGAAGCTAATCAGGGACATAATAGGCCCTATTAATCACCTTAACAGTGGTTTCGACAAGGCTCACCTGCTATCTGCTCTGGCTAATAGTTTCACAACAGGAGTGCCACCTTGACACAGGCATTTGCTGGTGGATATCCTCCTCTCATTGTAGCATAAATGGTAATTTACTCTCGGCATGGGGAGTATTAAGCAAATTATAGACATTATAGACACAATGAGACGGTAATTACCCAGGGAAATGTTTTTTTTTATTTGGTTTGGGAATAACAGTTATTAGGGTGTCCAAATATTCATCCGACACCTCCCGACCCTGTAGAATATGATTACAAAGAACACAAACATGAGAGGAAAGTATACAGACATTTTTTATAATACATAGTCGGCAAGCCATCAGGGCCATGTGCTTTCTTCAAGGTAAGGTCACAAACCATGAGCTCAACCTCAATAAGGGATATTGGTCTCTTCAAGCTCTAAAGAGCTTCAGGAGATAGGGTAAGGAGTCTAGTCCAGGCCAGAAAATCAGACATGACTTAGGAGGCAACGGTAGGTCTGCCCCTATAGAGGGATTAAAAAAAATTTGAGAAACGATTGCATATCCGGTTAGGATTAGATGTGATCTGACCATCTCTAGTTTGAATTCTAAATATCTGATTAATGCTCTGTGCCAATAGCTTATCTGGTTGATTAGCCCAAACTCGTTCTGTTTTATGTGATAACAAAGCGTCTAGTTGCAATTTGGTATTTTTAAGAGCATGATATAGATACAGTGAGGGTCGTTGCTAGTGTGCATAGGTAAACCTGGACAACTCTTCTAAAACCTAGGAATGAATCAGGGGATCAGTTAATAAGGCCTCATTCAATCTCCAAGAGTAGAATAAAAACCCTTTCAGGGTAAAATTGAATATAGATAGTACCATATCATGGTCTGACCAGGCGCAAACAGTATGTCTAGAGTATAATGATGTGTAGGGGTATGTGTCGATGCAAGAATAATATCAATTCTAGAATACTGATGGTGGGAACTGGAGAAAAAAATGTAACCCCTCCGGGCCCTGTTCTGTTCCCTCTGGGCTGGGGATGGATGGGATCTATCTAGCGATACATTCATGTCAAAATGAAAGTCACCACACCACAATAAATGGCAATATTCTAGAGGTTCAACAATGGAAGCCACGTTGTGAAAAAAGAGATGGGATCCACATTAGGAGCATAGTAGTTAACAATATATAGTTGAACGTATATAGTTGCACATCATTAAAAGTACCAACCAAAATTAGATATCAACATTAAATGAAAGCTCATCAGAGACCATACAAACTGTTCAGAGTAGATCAAAAGGAGAACATATAAATGTAAACTAAACAAAAAACTGTACTAAACTGCCAACATGTAGCAATGGATATAAAGAGCAGCAAGACCATTGAGCTGGGTGGAGTGATCTGACATGTAGATCCTCAAGACCATAGAAAGGTCAGCAGCATGATAATTCTAGACACTGTAGGACCATAAAAAAGGATATGGAAAAAAAAAAGAAAATAATAAAAAAAAGCGTGGAAAATGAGGACAAAGTCCCTGAAGATTCCATGTCGCATAATAGAACTGTTGACCAGGGCTTCTAATCATCGATATCATGGGTCCAAGATATTTCCAGGATGCAGGAATACCTATAGGTGGCAAAACCAGAGCAATAATGGAGATCCCCACAACAACAAAAAACATAAGCTCCAACAGGCTAGATTGACAGGAGAGATAACTCCATAAGTGGCATTACTCAACCGGAGGGACTTGTGGCAGAGGCAGGCTTGGCTCCATGTCTTGATGCTTGAATCCATGAAATGGTTGGTCTCGGAGTCCTCTGCAGCATGGGTTGGAGTGACACCAGTGGGATGCCAGCTTTGCTTAAGGCCTCAGTACCCTCTTCTAAGTTGCGAACTGTATAGTGGCAAGAGTGCATCTGGAAGGTGAGCGAGAAGGGGAATCCCCAATGAGCCTGCTGCAGTGAGAGAGTCATGGGCCGCATGGCCCTGTGTCAACCCAAAGTTGAAGGAGCTAGATTGGCAGATAAACAGACCGTGGCTGGTAGGCTAGGAAGCAGCGTTAGCAGGGGTGTTGCTAGGGCCAAGCCCCAATGCATATGGCCAATTCTCTAAGTTGACTGCCCACCCCCCCCTTCCGCAGCAGCACCTTTCACATCCAGTGTCTCCAGGTGACATCTCCTCTGATGTAGATCTTCTCTGTCATCATTTTCCTCATTCGGTCCGGACACATTCTCTCAGCCTTGTCTCTGCAGAATATGACACACAGACATCTTAGCTTGCTCACATTTCTATCATCATTCCCCAAACTGGAGTCCCCACAGTGTTATCCTGCTGCTCGCTGTGCTCCCAAATACCCTCAAATACTATCCTGAAGAAATATAAGTGCCCCCCATAGTAATAGTGCTCCTCATAGTCCCACCAATAGTAATTCCCTTCTAGACTGTCCTCATTAACAATAATGCCCCCTACAGTGCCCCCAACAGTGATAATGCTACCCAAGAATGTCCCCATTAGTAGAAGAGCCCTCCTTTATTAATAATGCCCTTACAGAGGCTCCAGTAGAAAAAAGCCCCCTATTGTGCCCCCAGTGGTAATAAAGCTCTCTACAGACCCCTCAGCAGTAATAAGGCCCCATAGTGCTCTTAGTAGAAATAAAGCAGATCTATAAGTCCCTCCTATAGAGTGACCAGTAGTAATATCAATGCCTATAATGTCCCCTGGATTTATAATACCCCTACAGTGCCCACAGTATTTATACTTCGCTCTATTGTCATAATGTTCGTCCTGAAGTGCCCCCAGTATTTATACTGCCCCCTACTGTTATAATGCCCCCTGTAGTTATATTCCTCCCTTTAGTGCCCTCAGCAATGATGATTCCTCAGCCCCTCCACCATACAGTGCCATGTAAATAAAATTATTATCCCTCCCTCTGCCATGAGTCCCATATAAATAACATCACTCCCCTCCCTTCAGCCCCCAATATACAGTCCCATTTAAATAACATCACTCCCGTCAGCCTCTCCAACATAAAGTCTCATGTAAATAACATCACTCCCTCACCAGCCGCCTTCAACATACAGTCCCATGTAAATAACATCACCCCCTCCGACAGTCCCCTCCAATGTTTAGTCCCACGTAAATAACATTAGAAGAAAATAGAGAAGGACCGCGCCCCCTGTGTAAACTGTTTTTCGAGAGTGCCCCTAATTGTTGGGGATTGCAACTCACCAAATCAGGTTGTGCACGCCAGGTACAATGCTGGGAAGCATATGTGGAATAAATTGTGCGGTATCAAAGCAGCTCCTTTCTGCCGCGGGCATCCAGAATAGGTCCCGATGATCAGAGGTAAGTTTAGGGAAAAAAATGGCAGTACTACTGGGGCACTAAGATTTAACCACACTTTATTTTAGTATAAAACTAGACATAAACAAAGTGATGTGACAGACGTTCCATTGGCTTCTTCAGGCTGAAGGAAATGACATCAATTGACAGGTTCAGTCCACAGATGCATTTAGTAGCATAAATGATTAACCCCTTCATGACATAGACATTTTTCACCTTAAGGACCAGGCCAAATTTTGGAAATATGTCATGTGTCACTTTATGTGGTAATAGCTTTAGAACTCTACCAAGCCATTCTGAGATTGTTTTCTCGTGACATATTGTACTTCATGACAGTGGTAAATTTGAATCAATATAAATCGCCTTTATTTATTTAAAAAAATCCTAAATTTACAGAAAATATGGAAAAATCTGTGATTTTTAAAATTTGAATTTCTCTGCTTTTATGGCTCAATAAGTTTTTATTGGCTTATTATTTTATAACAAAGGTCAACACAGATCATGTTTTCAAGTTACATGTACAGAAGGGATCTGCAGTCAGTTCAGTTGCATTGTTGAAAAGCACATGATCAGAAATAACATAGGAGCAAAAACATAACATTAATAAATAAGAATACAGAACAGAACCAGGTAGAGCTCAGAATTTGCTTACTATATAACACTATATTATCAGAAAGTGTCGGTTTAACATATCCTAATATACATGCCTAGCATATGTGAAGGTTGAGTAGTTAAGTCTGAATGGTTGTGCCAGATGGAGACAGAAGTGAATAAATAGAGGGCCATTTAGCCCACTCACGTTCATATTCTTTAATGGAGAAATTCTTATGGGCAAACATTTTTTGATAGGATCTGGTGACTTCTACCGAGATGAGTATTTCCTGCCAGCTAGGGACAACTATACTCTTCCAATTTCTCAGGATTGCTAGTTTAGTGGCTAATAACAAGTGCATGGCTATAGTGGGTTGGTATAGTAGATAGGTTCAGTAAAAGTGATGCCATAGACGGTTCTGGAGATATGTGACTTCCTACTCCTTCTGATAGGATTCTGAACGCCAGGGACCATAATTGAGATAGTTTGGGGCAGTCCCATAATATATGTAGGAGGGTGCCTCTACCCCCACAGTTCCTCCAGCAGGCTTCCGAGGTACCAGGAAAAATATGGCTCAAACGCACAGGGGTGTAGTACCATCTTAATACTGTCTTCATATAAGACTCGTAGTGCGTGACGCACTTTAGTCTGGATACTGCAAATCTGATGGCTGTCAGCCATTGGGTGGCAGAAAAAGACTTCCCAAGGTCAGTTTCCCATTATAAAAATGGAGTGGATTTGATAAAATAATCTTTCTTGCCTAAATAGGAATATATTAGTTTAATCCCTGGTGGGGCAATTGTTCGTATAGACCATAATTTTAAAAAGTCCATATTTGCTCGAGCTTTGAAGGGGGGATTATCCCCCAGGAGGTGCCTAAGCCTTAGGTATTTGAAGATTTTGTTGTGTGGCAAACTATATTCTGATTGTAAGTTTGGGAATGTTTTTAGTGAAGACTGACATACAAGATCAACCACTACAGAAATTCCTATATCTCTCCAGGATTTCAGCGAGAAGTCCGGAAGGAGATGTTGCAATGACTCAGTTGGAGAGAACTGTGCCACTGAAGTGGCGGGTCCCTCTCCCTTAGAATGATAGGACTTCCACAGAGCCAAAGATGTGGAGATAAAGTATGGTTGGACACCTAGGGAGAATGACTCTTGCAAAGAGGCCATAAGCAGAGCTTTAAGGTTCTGTGATGGGGCTTGTGTCTGTTCAATATGCACCCAGTGTTTCACTGTGTCGGATACCCACCAATCTATCAACTGATTAATCCTAGATGCCAGGTAGTAATCATAGATATTTGGTAAACTCAAACCTCCAGACTTCCTGTATCTATTCATAATATTTTTAGCTATTCTTGGTTTACCTCTAAACCATACGAATCGGTTTAGTAGTTTGTTAATTGAAGTGAAAAAATGGGTTGGGATCGGAATTGGAATAGTCCTGAAAAGATATAATAATTTGGGGAGAAAGTGCTGCTGGAATGCCGCTATCCTTCCTAACCACGATAATTCTGTTCTAGCCATATTTTCCAATTCCAATTCCAGAATTGGGAGAAGGTGGGGGAAAGTTTGCTTTGTATAAACTTTTGGGGGAAGATGTCAGCTGTATCCCCAGATAGGGTATTACTTTATTTTGCCAGTCTAGTGTAATTTTTGATTTTAAGATATCAAGGTCTTCTTGGCAAATTTGGAAAGAAAGGGCCTGAGATTTGCTCTCGTTAATCTTATAATTGGAAAGTGAACCATAGGTGCGGATTATGGATATCACTGCAGGAAGGGAAATTAGTGGACGTGCTAATGTTAAGATAATGTCGTCAGCGTATAGGGATAATCTATGTTGCCTGTCTCCAATTTGTATACCTTCTATATCAGAGGCTTGTCGTATTGCTTGAGCTAGGGGTTCTAAGGAGAGGATAAAGATTAAAGGTGAAACAGGACTTCCCTGTCTCATGCCAACGGAAATCCCAAAGTAGTCCGATAATACTCCATTCGCTAGAATCTTTGCCGAAGGCAATGTGTTTAATGCCTGTATGGCTCTTATAGTATTTTCTGGGAAGCCCATCCTGTGGAGTACCGAGAAGACGAACGACCAGTTCACTCGGTCGAATGCATTCTCGGCATCCAGGGTGACAAACACCGCTGGCAAAGACGATCTGTTGATGTAATCCAGTAGGTTTAAAATTCATCTGGAATTATCCGTAATTTGCCTTCCCTGAATAAATCCCCCACCAGATGGGGAATAATTGTTGCCAACCTGTTGGCTAATAGCTTCGCATAAATTTTAAGATCAGTGTTTAATAGGGATATTGGTCTGAAATTTTGTGGGACGTTCGGGTCTTTACAAGGTTTGGGCAAGGTGACCACAACTGCTTCCAGCATCTCCCTGGGGAAACTTCCTTCAGACATGGCACGAGACAGGGATCTTGCTAAATATTTTGTAATAAGAATTAGGGAGACCGTCTGGTCCAGGGCTTTTCTGGTTGGGTAAGGATTTAATTATTCGGGAGATTTCTTCCACCCTTATGGGAGTGCAAAGGGATTCTTGTTGTTGGTTTGTTAAAGATGGGAGGGACAAAGAGTTGGTAGAAATCACAGTGTGTGCCACCGTGTTACGTATGGCTAAAAGAATACCCCGCTTCTTCCTATCGCTGTGAGCCTGGAGCACGACAGGAAAGCAAATATGTTTAAGACCTCCTGCATCTTGTGACATTATATGCGTTTCTTGTGCTCAAAAGATAGCCCATTTGAGAGAGATAGCCTCCTTCCACATCATACGCCTCTTGTAAGGGCTATTTAAGCCTCTTACATTCAATGAGCCTAAACGGATCACCATTTTGGCTGGTAAAGTGCTATAATGAATGAAAGTGCATCTGACATGAAAGGAAGCCCATGTTCTTCACCTCTGGCAAAAGCCTATTTATACATGTGGTTGAGACTCTACCAAAAATAGTACCGAAAACAATAAAACTATAAATGAAAAACAAAAAAAAGAAAAGGGAAAGTACTCATTTTTGCTGCTGCTGCTGCTGTACCTTGGCTTGCTGGGATCTGTAGTGCAGTCTAGGGAATACGTTTTTTCTCTCATTTCTATACACTACAGTCCAGTGAACAATTATGTAGTGTACTGTACAGTAGCGTCAGTCTGGGGAATACGTTTTTTCTATCATTTCTATACACTACAGTCCAGTGAACAATTATGTAGTGTACTGTACAGTAGCGTCAGTCTAGGGAATATGTTTTTTCTATCATTTCTATACACTACAGTCCAGTGAACAATTATGTAGTGTACTGTACAGTAGCGTCAGTCTAGGGAATACATTTTTTCTATCATTTCTATACACTACAGTCCAGTGAACAATTATGTAGTGTACTGTACAGTAGCGTCAGTCTAGGGAATATGTTTTTTCTATCATTTCTATACACTACAGTCCAGTGAACAATTATGTAGTGTACTGTACAGTAGCGTCAGTCTGGGGAATACGTTTTTTCTATAATTTCTATACACTACAGTCCAGTGAACAATTATGTAGTGTACTGTACAATAGCGTAAGTCTAGGGAATATGTTTTTTCTATCATTTCTATACACTACAGTCCAGTGAACAATTATGTAGTGTACTGTACAGTAGCGTCAGTCTAGGGAATACATTTTTTATATCATTTCTATACACTACAGTCCAGTGAACAATTATGTAATGTGCTGTACAGTAGCGTCAGTCTAGAGAATACGTTTTTTTATATATCCTACAGTGCAGTGAAAAATTGAGTGGTTTGGGGTGCAATAGCCACCGTCTAAAGACTATGTTTTTCCTCTCAGTCATATATACTACAGTGCAGTGCGAAATTGTGTCATGTGCTGCACACTAGCCGGAATGTAGAAAATATACGTTTTTCCTCTCAGTCATATATACTACAGTGCAGTGCAAAATTGTGTCATGTGCTGCACACTAGCCAGAGTGTAGAAAATATACGTTTTTCCTCTCAGTTATATATACTACAGTGCAGTGCAAAATTCTGTTATGTGCTGTGGAAAATATACATTTTTTCTCTCAGTTATATATTATACAGTGCAGTGACAAATTCTGTTGTGTGTTGCACATTAGCCGGAGTGTAGAAAATATACGTTTTTTCTCTCAGTTATATATTATACAGTGCAGTGAAAAATTCTGTCATGTGCTGCACACTAGCCGGAGTGTAGAAAACATACGTTTTTTCTCTCATTTATATATTATACAGTGCAGTTAAAAATTCTGTCGTTTGCTGCACACTAGCCAGAGTGTAGAAAATATATGTTTTTTCTCTCAGTTATATATTATACAGTGCAGTGCAAAATTCTGTTGTGTGCTGCACACTAGCCAGAGTGCAGAAAATATATGTTTTTTCTCTCAGTCATATATACTACAGTGCAGTGCAAAATTCTGTTGTGTGCTGCACACTAGCTGGAGTGTAGAAAATATACGTTTTTCCTCTCAGTCATATATACTACAGTGCAGTGCAAAATTCTGTTGTGTGCTGTACACTAGTCGGAGTGTACAAAATATACGTTTTTCCTCTCAATCATACATACTACAGTGCAGTGCAAAATTCTGTTGTGTGCTGCACACTAGCCGGAGTGTAGAAAATATACGTTTTTTCATTCAGTTATATATTATACAGTGCAGTGCAAAATTCTGTCGTGTGCTGCACACTAGCCAGAGTGTAGAAAATATACGTTTTTTTCTCTCAGTTATATATTATACAGTGCAGTGAAAAATTATGTCGTGTGTTGCACATTAGCCGGAGTGTAGAAAATATACGTTTTTTCTCTCAGTTATATATTATACAGTGCAGTGCAAAATTCTGTCGTGTGCTGCACACTAGCTGGAGTGTAGAAAATATACGTTTTTCCTCTCAGTCATATATACTACAGTGCAGTGCAAAATTCTGTTGTGTGCTGTACACTAGTCGGAGTGTAGAAAATATACATTTTTCCTCTCAGTTATATATTCTACAGTGCAGTGAAAAATTGAGTGGTTTGCGGTGCAATAGCCGCCGTCTAAAGACTACGTTTTTCCTCTCAGTCATATATACTACAGTGCAGTGCGAAATTGTATTGTGTGCTGCATACTAGCCGAAATGTAGAAAATATACGTTTTTCCTCTCAGTCATATATACTACAGTGCAGTGTAAAATTCTGTCGTGTGCTGCACACTAGCCAGAGTGTAGAAAATATACATTTTTTTCTCTCAGTTATATATTATACAGTGCAGTGAAAAATTCTGTCGTGTGTTGCACATTAGCCGGAGTGTAGAAAATATACGTTTTTTCTCTCAGTTATATATTATACAGTGCAGTGAAAAATTCTGTCATGTGCTGCACACTAGCCGGAGTGTAGAAAACATACGTTTTTTCTCTCATTTATATATTATACAGTGCAGTTAAAAATTCTGTTGTGTGCTGCACACTAGCCAGAGTGTAGAAAATATACGTTTTTTTTCTCAGTTATATATTATACAGTGCAGTGCAAAATTCTGTTGTGTGCTGCACACTAGCTGGAGTGTAGAAAATATACGTTTTTCCTCTCAGTCATATATACTACAGTGCAGTGCAAAATTCTGTTGTGTGCTGTACACTAGTCGGAGTGTACAAAATATACGTTGATCCTCTCAGTCATACATACTACAGTGCAGTGCAAAATTCTGTTGTGTGCTGCACACTAGCCGGAGTGTAGAAAATATACGTTTTTTCATTCAGTTATATATTATACAGTGCAGTGCAAAATTCTGTTGTGTGCTGCACAGTAGCCAGAGTGTAGAAAATATACGTTTTTTTCTCTCAGTTATATATTATACAGTGCAGTGCCAAATTCTGTCGTGTGCTGCACACTAGCTAGAGTGTAGAAAATATACGTTTTTTCTCTCAGTTATATATTATACAGTGCAGTGCCAAATTCTGTCGTGTGCTGCACACTAGCTGGAGTGTAGAAAATATACTTTTTTCCTCTCAGTCATATATACTACAGTGCAGTGCAAAATTCTGTTGTGTTCTGTACACTAGTCGGAGTGTAGAAAATATACGTTTTTCCTCTCAGTTATATATCCTACAGTGCAGTGAAAAATTGAGTGGTTTGCGGTGCAATAGCCGCCGTTTAAAGACTATGTTTTTCCTCTCAGTCATATATACTACAGTGCAGTGCGAAATTGTGTTGCGTGCTGCACACTAGCTGAAGTGTAGAAAATATACGTTTTTCCTCTCAGTGATATATATTACAGTGCAGTGCAAAATTCTGTCATGTGCTGCACACTAGCCAGAGTTTAGAAAATATATGTTTTTCCTCTCAGTCATATATACTACAGTGCAGTGCAAAATTCTGTCGTGTGTTGCACACTAGCCAGAGTGTAGAAAATATACGTTTTTTCTCTCAGTTATATATTATACAGTGCAGTGAAAAATTCTGTCATGTGCTGCACACTAACCGGAGTGTAGAAAATATATACGTTTTTTCTCTCAGTTATATATTATACAGTGCAGTGTAAAATTCTATTGTGTGCGGCACACTAGCCGGAGTGTAGAAAATATACGTTTTTCCTCTCAGTCATATATACTACTGTGCAGTGCAAAATTGTGTCGTGTGCTGCACACTAGTCGGAGTGTAGAAAATATACGTTTTTCCTCCCAGTCACATATACTATAGTGCAGTGCAAAATTCTATTGTGTGCTGCACACTAGCCGGAGCGTAGAAAATATACGTTTTTTCTCTCAGTCATATATACTACAGTGCAGTGCAAAATTCTGTTGTGTGCTGTACACTAGTCGGAGTGTAGAAAATATACGTTTTTCCTCTCAGTTATATATTCTACAGTGCAGTGAAAAATTGAGTGGTTTGCGGTGCAATAGCCGCCATCTAAAGACTACGTTTTTCCTCTCAGTCATATATACTACAGTGCAGTGCGAAATTGTGTTGTGTGCTGCATACTAGCCGAAATGTAGAAAATATACGTTTTTCCTCTCAGTCATATATACTACAGTGCAGTGCAAAATTCTGTCGTGTGCTGCACACTAGCCGGAGTGTAGAAAATATATGTTTTTTCTCTCAGTTATATATCATACATTGCAGTGAAAAATTGAGTGGTTTGCGGTACAGTAGCCGCCGTCTAAAGACTACATTTTTTCTCTCAGTTATATATACTACAGTGCAGTGAACATACAAAATGTTGAACCCAAGGGCTAAGGGTCGAGGACGAGGGCGTGGGCGTTCAAGTAGTGTAGGGGGCAGAGGCCGTGGTCCTGGGCAGGGTGACACAGTACATGTTGATGAGGGAGCAGTGGAACGCCGCAGAGTTTCGCTCCCTAGCTTCATCTCGCAACTTACTGGGTCATGTGGTACACCACTATTGAAACCACAACAGTGCGAACAGGTGATGACATGGATAGCGGACAATGCGTCCAGTAATTTATCCACCACCCAGTCTTCCACGCAGTCCACCCACGCTAGCCAAGGGAGTAGACCTCTGGCTCCTCCAGCTCAACCTCCTTCCCCCCAGCCTGCCCCCCCCCACGGAAAGTATGGATTCAGATCTGGAATACTCACAGGAACTCTTTTCAGGACCCTACCCAGAGACACAAACCACTGCTCAACAGCAACCTGAGCAGTTGCTCTGTCCCGATGCCCAAAATTTAGAACTTTCGCAGTCTGTGGGTGATGAGAGTGTGGACTTAGTGCAAGTAGTGCGTGAAGAGGTGTCGGATGATGATGATGATGATGATGAGACACGGTTGTCAGACAGTGACGTTGTTGTCAGGGCAGTAAGTCCGAGGGGGGAGCAGAGTGAGGAATCGGAGGAAGAGCTGGTGGATGATGAGGTGACTGACCCGAGCTGGGTTGGTAAGCCAACTCAAGACAGTGCTTCTGAGGGGGAGGCAAGTGCAGCACCAGAACAGGTTGGAAGAGGCAGTGGGGTGGCCAGAGGGAGAAGCAGGGCCAGAGCAGGTAGATCAGCAACTGTTTCACGGAGTCAAGCTCCCGTGCCGAGGCCTAGATGTTCGCAAGTCTGGAGGTTTTTTAAAGAAAGTGAGGATGACCGACGGACTGTGGTGTGCAACCTGTGCCACACCAGGATCAGCAGGGGAGCCACCACTACCAGCCTAACCACTACCAGCATGCGCAGGCATATGAGTGCTAAACACCCGACTCAGTGGAACCAAGGCCGTTCACCTCCTGCGGGTCACACCACTGCCCCTTCCCCTGTGTCACATGCTGGCTCGGCGAGTCAACCCCCCGCCCAGGACCCCGGCACGAGCGCCTCCCGCCCTACAACCACCCCTTCACCTCCACGATCCTCCACAACCTCCACCAATGTGTCCCAGCGCAGCGTTCAGCTGTCTTTGCAGCAGACATTTGAGCGCAAGCGCAAATACAATTCCAGCCACCCACATGCACAAGCCCTAAACGTCCACATCTCCAAATTGTTGAGCCTGGAGATGCTGCCCTATAGACTGGTAGAGACTGAGGCTTTCCGCAACCTGATGGCGGTGGCTGTCCCTCGGTACTTGGTCCCCAGCCGCCACTATTTTTCCCGATGTGCCGTCCCAGCCCTACACCAGCACGTGTCAGAGAACATCATCCGTGCCCTGACCAACGCGGTTACTGAGAAGGTCCACCTAACCACGGACACGTGGACAAGTGCTGGCGGGCAGGGACACTATATCTCCCTGACGGCACATTGGGTTAACTTGGTGGAGGCTGGGACCGAGTCTGACCCTGGGGCCGCTCATGTGCTGCCCACACCGAGGATTGCGGGGCCTGCCTCGGTCACAGTTTCTCAGGCTTATTATGCCTCTTCCTCCAACCCCTCCTCCTCCTCTCAATTACCATCCGTGAGCACGGCGCCTTCAGTCGGTAGCTCCAGGCGCAGGTGCACTGCCGTGGGTAAGCGCCAACAGGCAGTGCTGAAACTGCTGAGCTTAGGTGACAAGAGGCACACCGCCCAAGAGCTGTTACAGGGCATCACGGCGCAGACCGATCTTTGGCTGGCGCCGCTGAACCTCAAACCAGGCATGGTTGTGTGTGACAACGGGCGTAACCTGGTGGCAGCTCTGCAACTCGGCAGACTCACACATGCTCAATCTTGTGGTTCAGCGGTTCCTCAAGACCTACCCCTATTTGTCTGAATTGCTCACCAAGGTGCGACGCATCTGTGCGCATTTTCGTAAGTCAACCACAGATGCTGCCACCCTCAAGGCAGTGCAACGGCGCTTACAACTGCCAGCTCACCGACTGTTGTGCGACATTCCCACGTGATTGAATTCCACATTACACATGTTAGCCAGGGTTTACCAGCACCGCAGAGCCATTGTAGGCTGCCAAATGACAACTTCCACGAGAATTGGTAGTCAGGTTAGTCAGCTTCCTCAAGTCTGCAATGAGGAGTGGACGTGGATGTCTGATATCTGTCCGGTGTTAAGCCACTTTGATAAGTCAACACAGATGGTCAGCGGCGATGCTGCCATTATCAGCGTCACCATCCCGCTGCTTTGTCTGCTGAAAAAGTCACTGCTCAGCATGAAGTCAGAGGCTTTGCGCTTGTCACAGGAGATGGGGGAAGAAGATATGTTGCTTGATAGCCAGAGCACCCTCAGGTCTGTTTCTCAGCGCGTATTGGAGGAGGAGGATGAGGAGGAAGAGGAGGAAGAGGAGGAGACTGTTGGCGAGACTGAAGAGGGTACCTATGCTCATTCCTTCTTATCTGTTGAGCGTGTATGGGCTGAAGAGGAGGAGTTGGAGGAGGAGGAAATGGAGAGTCAGCCTACTGAGGAAAGGGAATTCTTGCGTGTTGGGACTCTTGCGCACATGGCTGACTTCATGTTAGGCTGCCTTTCCCGTGACCCTCGCGTTAAAAACATTTTTGCCAACACCGATTACTGGGTGTTCACCCTCCTGGACCCCCGGTACAAGCAGAACTTTTCCACTCTCATTCCTGTAGAGGAAAGGAGTACGAGAGTGAATCAATATCAACAGGCCCTGGTGCACAAGCTGAAACTATCCTTCCCATCTAACACCGCTAGCGGCAGAGGACGTGGTTCTGTGGGCCAACTAGTGGGGGAGAGGAGGCGAGAAGGCAGCTTGTCAAGCACTGGCAGGGGAACACTCACCCCAGCAAGACTATGTCACCCGTCCCCAGTCTAGGTAGAGTAGGGGGGAGCTGTTCAGAAAGATGGTGAGGGAGTACCTAGCTGACCATACCAACGTCCTGCGTGATCACTCTGCTCCATACAACTACTGGGTTGCAAAGCTGGACACGTGGCCCGAACTGGCGCTGTACGCCTTGGAGGTGCTGGCCTGCCCTGCCGCTAGCGTGTTGTCAGAGCGGGTCTTCAGTGCAGTTGGTGGCATCATCACTGATAAGCGTATACGCCTGTCAACTGACAGCGCTGACAGGCTGACGCTTATTAAAATGAATAAAGCCTGGATTTCACCGGAATTGAAATCTCCACCAGGGGAAAGCAGCTCAACATGAAGATTCTTCCTGTATCCTCTCCTCTCCTCCTCCTCCTCCTTCTCTTCTTACACAAACGCTGAGCCAACAGGCAATTTTTCAGAGGGCCTACTGGCTCTCTTTTCAAACAATGTTTACAGCGGGCCACCTACAGGCCCTCTCTCCAATCAATTTTTTAGGAGCATCAACTACAGGCACTCAAAAACAATTTTTCAGGAGGGTCAACTACAGACACTCAAAATTTTTTTTTAGGAGAGTCAACTTCAAACAGCCATTTGACTGCAATCTCAGTCTGCCAAAGGCATTGGTGGTGTCATCGCCATGCTGTGTCAGGCTACATTTTTGGGTGGTTCACCTGCTACCTCAGTCTAACTTGGTCACTCTGGGTTCACCGCCATGCTGTGTCAGGGTAAATTTTTGGGTGGTTCACCTGCTACCTCAGTCTCACTTGGTCATTCTGTTGTCACCGCCATGCTGTGTCAGGGTAAAATTTTATGTGCTTCACCTGCTACCTCAGTCTCACTTGGTCACTCTGTTGTCACCGCCATGCTGTGTCAGGGTAAAATTTTATGTGTTTCACCTGCTAACTCAGTCTCACGTGGTCACTCTGTTGTCACCGCCATGCTGTGTTAGGGTAAAATTTTATGTGGTTCACCTGCTACCTCAGTCTCACTTGGTCACTCTGTTGTCAAAGCCATGCTGTGTCAGGGTAAACTTTTATGTGGTTCACCTGCTACCTCAGTCTCACTTGGTCACTCGGTTGTCACCGCCATGCTGTGTCAGGATAAAATTTTATGTGGTTCACCTGCTAACTCAGTCTCACTTGGTCACTCTGTTGTCACCGCCATGCTGTGTCAGGGTAAACTTTTATGTGCTTCACCTGCTAACTCAGTCTCACTTGGTCACTCTGTTGTCACCGCCATGCTGTGTCAGGGTAAAATTTTATGTGGTTCACCTGCTAACTCAGTCTCACTTGGTCACTCTGTTGTCACCGCCATGCTGTGTCAGGGTAAAATTTTATGTGCTTCACCTGCTAACTCAGTCTCACTTGTTCACTCTGTTGTCACCGCCATGCTGTGTCAGGGTAAAATTTTATGTGCTTCACCTGCTAACTCACTCTCACTTGGTCACTCTGTTGTCACCGCCATGCTGTGTCAGGGTAAAATTTTATGTGCTTCACCTGCTACCTCAGTCTCACTTGGTCACTCTGGGATCACCGCCATGCTGTGTCAGGGTAAAATTTTATGTGCTTCAACTGCTAACTCAGTCTCACTTGTTCACTCTGTTGTCACCGCCATGCTGTGTCAGGGTAAACTTTTATGTGCTTCACCTGCTAACTCAGTCTCACTTGGTCACTCTGTTGTCACCGCCATGCTGTGTCAGGGTAAACTTGTATGTGCTTCACCTGCTACCTCAGTCTCACTTGGTCACTCTGGGTTCACCGCCATGCTGTGTCAGGGTAAAATTTTATGTGCTTCACCTACTAACTCAGTCTCACTTGGTCACTCTGTTGTCACCGCCATGCTGTGTCAGGGTAAAACTCAGTGACTCTGTACTCACAGCCATTCAGGGCCACGATAAATTTTTATGTGCTTCAACTGCTCCTGCACTGTAACTCGGTCACTCTGTTGTCACAGCCATACAGGGCCACGATAAATTTCTATGTGCTTCGCCTGCTCCTGCACTCGGTCACTCTGTAGTCACAGCCATACAGGGCCTCGATAAATTTTTATGTGCTTCGCCTGCTCCTGCACTGTAACTCGGTCACTCTGTAGTCACAGCCATACAGGGCCTCGATAAATTTTTATGTGCTTCGCCTGCTCCTGCACTGTAACTCGGTCACTCTGTAGTCACAGCCATACAAGGCCTCGATAAATTTTTATGTGCTTCGCCTGCTCTTGCACTGTAACTCGGTCACTCTGTAGTCAAACCCATACAGGGCCACGATAAATTTTTATGTGCTTCGCCTGCTCCTGCACTGGAACTCAGTCACTCTGTAGTCACAGCCATACAGGGCCTCGATAAATTTTTATGTGCTTTGCCTTCTCCTGCACTGTAACTTGGTCACTCTGTGGTCACAGCCATACAGGGCCACAATAGATTTTTATGTGCTTCGCCTGCTCCTGCACTGTAACTCGGTCACTCTGTTGTCACAGCCACACCGGGCCACGATAAATTTTTATGTGCTTCGCCTGCTCCTCCACTGTAACTCGGTCACTCTGTAGTCACAGCCATACAGGGCCTCGATAAATTTTTATGTGCTTCGCCTGCTCTTACACTGTAAATCGGTCACTCTATAGTCACAGCCATACAGGGCCACGATAAATTTTTATGTGCTTCGCCTGCTCCTGCACTGTAACTCGGTCACTCTGTAGTCACAGCCATACAGGGCCTCGATAAATTTTTATGTGCTTTGCCTTCTCCTGCACTGTAACTTGGTCACTCTGTGGTCACAGCCATACAGGGCCACAATAGATTTTTATGTGCTTCGCCTGCTCCTGCACTGTAACTCGGTCACTCTGTTGTCACAGCCACACCGGGCCACGATAAATTTTTATGTGCTTCGCCTGCTCCTCCACTGTAACTCGGTCACTCTGTAGTCACAGCCATACAGGGCCTCGATAAATTTTTATGTGCTTCGCCTGCTCTTACACTGTAAATCGGTCACTCTATAGTCACAGCCATACAGGGCCACGATAAATTTTTATGTGCTTCGCCTGCTCCTGCACTGTAACTCGGTCACTCTGTAGTCACAGCCATACAGGGCCTCGATAAATTTTTATGTGCTTTGCCGTCTCCTGCACTGTAACTCGGTCACTTTGTAGTCACAGCCATACAGGACCACGATAAATTTTTATGTGCTTTGCCTGCTCCTGCGCTGTAACTCAGTCACTCTGTACTCACAGCCATTCCGGGCCACGATAAATTTTTATGTGCTTCGCCTGACCCTGCACTGTAACTCGGTCACTCTCTAGTCACAGCCATACAGGACCACGATAAATTTTTATGTGCTTCGCCTGCTCCTGCACTCGGTCACTCTGTAGTCACAGCCATACAGGGCCTCGATAAATTTTTATGTGCTTCGCCTGCTCCTGCACTGTAACTCGGTCAATCTGTAGTCACAGCCATACAGGGCCACGATAAATTTTTATGTGATTCGCCTGCTCCTGCACTGTAACTCGGTCACTCTGTACTCACAGCCATACAGGGCCACAATAAATTTTTATGTGCTTCGCCTGCTCCTGCACTGTAACTCGGTCACTCTGTAGTCATAGCCATACAGGACCACGATAAATTTTTATGTGCTTTGCCTGCTCCTGCACTGTAACTCAGTCACTATGTACTCACAGCCATTCAGGGCCACGATAAATTTTTATGTGCTTCGCCTGCTCCTGCACTGTAACTCGGTCACTCTGTTGTCACAGCCATACAGGGCCACGATAAATTTTTATGTGGTTCGCCTACTCATGCACTGTAACTCGGTCACTCTGTAGTCACAGCCATACAGGGCCTCGATAAATTTTTATGTGCTTCGCCTGCTCCTGCACTGTAACTCGGTCACTCTGTAGTCACAGCCATACAGGGCCTCGATAAATTTTTATGTGCTTCGCCTACTCATGCACTGTAACTCGGTCACTCTGTAGTCAGAGCCATACAGGGCCTCGATAAATTTTTATGTGCTTCGCCTGCTCTTGCACTGTAACACGGTCACTCTGTAGTCACAGCCCATACAGGGGCCACGATAAATTTTTATGTGCTTCGCCTGCTCCTGCACTGTAACTCGGTCACTCTGTAGTCACAGCCATACAGGGCCTCGATAAATTTTTATGTGCTTTGCCTGCTCCTGCACTGTAACTCAGTCACTATGTACTCACAGCCATTCAGGGCCACGATAAATTTTTATGTGCTTCGCCTGCTCCTGCACTGTAACTCGGTCACTCTGTACTCACAGCCATTAAGGGCCACGATAAATTTTTATGTGCTTCGCCTGCTCCTGCACTCGGTCACTCTGTAGTCACAGCCATACAGGGCCTCGATAAATTTTTATGTGCTTCGCCTGCTCCTGCACTGTAACTCGGTCACTCTGTAGTCACAGCCATACAGGGCAACGATAAATTTTTATGTGGTTCGCCTGCACCTGCACTGTAACTCGGTAACTCTGTAGTCACAGTCATACAGGGCCTCGATAAATTTTTATGTGCTTCGCCTGCTCCTGCACTGTAACTCGGTCACTCTGTAGTCACAGCCATACAGGGCCTCGATAAATTTTTATGTGCTTCGCCTGCTCCTGCACTGTAACTCGGTCACTCTGTAGTCACAGCCATACAAGGCCTCGATAAATTTTTATGTGCTTCGCCTGCTCTTGCACTGTAACTCGGTCACGCTGTAGTCAAAGCCATACAGGGCCACGATAAATTTTTATGTGCTTCGCCTGCTCCTGCACTATAACTCGGTCACTCTGTTGTCACAGCCATACAGGGCCACGATAAATTTTTATGTGCTTCGCCTGCTCCTGCACTCGGTCACTCTGTAGTCACAGCCATACAGGGCCTCAATAAATTTTTATGTGCTTCGCCTGCTCTTGCACTGTAACTCGGTCACTCTGTAGTCACAGCCATACAGGGCCACGATAAATTTTTATGTGCTTTGCCTTCTCCTGCACTGAAACTTGGTCACTCTGTAGTCACAGCCATACAGGGCCACGATAAATTTTTTTGTGCTTCGCCTGCTCCTGCACTGTAACTCAGTCACTCTGTACTCACAGCCATTAAGGGCCACAATAAATTTTTATGTGCTTTGCCTGCTCCTGCACTGTAACTCGGTCACTCTGTTGTCACAGCCATACCGGGCCACGATAAATTTTTATGTGCTTTGCCTGCTCCTGCACTGTAACTCGGTCACGCTGTTGTCACAGCCATACAGGGCCACGATAAATTTTTATGTGCTTCGCCGGCTCCTGCACTCGGTCACTCTGTAGTCACAGCCATACAGGGCCTCGATAAATTTTTATGTGCTTCGCCTGCTCCTGCACTATAACTCGGTCACTCTGTAGTCAAAGCCATACAGGGCCACGATAAATTTTTATGTGCTTCGCCTGCTCCTGCACTATAACTCGGTAACTCTGTTGTCACAGCCATATAGGGCCTCGATAAATTTTTATGTGCTTTGCCTTCTCCTGCACTGTAACTTGGTCACTCTGTAGTTATAGCGATACAGGGCCACGATAAATTTTTATGTGCTTCGCCTGCTGCTGCACTGTAACTCAGTCACTCTGTACTCACAGCCATTCAGGGCCATGATAAATTTTTATGTGCTTTGCCTGCTCCTGCACTGTAACTCGGTCACTCTGTTGTCACTGCCATACAGGTCCACGATAAATTTTTATGTGCTTCGCCTGCTCCTGCACTCGGTCACTCTGTAGTCACAGCCATACAGGGCCTCGATAAATTTTTATGTGCTTCGCCTGCTCTTGCACTGTAACTCGATCACTCTGTAGTCACAGACATACAGGGCCACGATAAATTTTTATGTGCTTCGCCTGCTCTTTGCACTGTAACTCGGTCACTCTTTAGTCACAGCCATACAGGGCCACGATAAATTTTTATGGTGCTTCGCCTGCTCCTGCACTGTAACTCGGTACTCTGTAGTCATAGCCATACAGG